>LD363658.1:34390-46968 GCA_001465055.1 Ptychodera flava
ACAAAAAAAAAACCACAAAAAAAAACACACCCACACTTAGTTGTTAGTGACCTATCATATCTAGATTGACAGGTGTTACTATCGACAAGGCAGTTTCATAACGGATAAAGTCAAGGTAAGCTGACATATGTGGTACATAAACCATTTCATTAGCGATTACAAACTTATTACCCTATTTACATCAACAACTTTGAGTGATGTACGCCACTCAGATGAGACAATATCTTATATATCCAATTGTAACCAAGGACGATATGACAGAAAGGGCCTGGAAGCTTAAAAACTCCGTTGGTAGATTTGATCGAAAGCTGTGACATTCCTCTATATCTAGATTACGTACACAAAATGTGCTCGATTAAAGCTAGCACATTATTTTGAGAAAAACCACATGTCGTCGACAGATTCAATTATTGTCTTATAATTTTCGAATGAAGTATCTGCAGAAGAAGTGATATAATCCTTAACAGATAAAAAAAAATATTGACTGAAATGACTAAAGATTCACGTGTGCAACCCATTGCATAGTCGGCCTGCTTCACTATGCGAACCCTATCGATTAAGCTACTTCTAAAGAGGAACACCTGTTTGTATTTGTTTAATCCAGCGAAATACTGCTTTGATCTTTAGTTATGCAGTTTACCATGCTCTACCTATCCATCAGCAATTTCTGCAAACATAACCTATCCGGACGTCATTGACTACTGCACTGAAGTATCCCTGGTAAGTTATAAACATTGAGCAAAACTCTACAACATATAACATTGAAAACAGGATGAAATGATGACATTTCACACAAGAGAAGCTAATTATATACACTATATTATATTATCCTACGATATTCATCCGTCGTGAAAAGCAAAACGCTAGGAGTCGAAACCCATGTTAAAACAAATACAAGTCAATGATTTTAGTCCGGGGTCAATTGTCATTCGTTTGTTTTTATTGAAGATTTTTGCCAACCTGGCTCATAGATTTACTTATTTTAATGGCCAAGTTTTCAAAAAACATTGTTGGCAATTTTTCCGACAACTCTGAATGTCATTTCAAGGTCATGTCCTTAAAATTGGCAAAAATCGGTTATTCTTAGCCATGAAAACCTTTGCAAACATGCATTTTGATGTGGATTACAAAAATTGAAAAGAAAATTCATACTGACCTTCAATTGACCTTTGCTAAGGAGTTCTATGTACATGTATTTTTAATGCAGTAACCGTTTTTTTCAACAAATCTCAATGTTAATGATTGTTAGGAGTAGAAATGTCTTCCATATCTTAAAACATCACAGTGATTATCTGGTATACAATTTCAGATTCATAAACAACAGTCTCAGGAGGTCTGATGTCTAACATTTCCTGTCAAAGGTCAATGACTTTTAATGCCATAATCTCTAATCTGGAGAAAGTTTAGCTATAAAAGTAATACGATCACACAACAACTTTAAAACTCATGTTCATAACTCTGTATGAGTGATTTTCAAAAAATGGAAGATTGTCATGCTTAACTTGTTAATCATTATTAAAATCAACAAAAGTGTCACTTATAGGAGGTGAACAGTTCTGACAATAGTTTTCATCAGCCTCCCAGTGACACATTTCTGTACATGTCATTGCATTCTTCTTGCAAGAGCAGATATTTGTTTTGCATATATTTTGTTTACAAGAACATGTGATCAAATGCACAACAGTTTCAGGGGCAGGAGGAAGCTTGCTTACTAGGGGTATGAATGTGTTTTCCTCCGGCTTCCATCGTTAGTTTGCTGGAGGTGGCAAGTCGGGTTTGGCCGTGACATCATTTTTCCATATCATTGTTTGATAATAGGCTCTGAGAATTGCTTGGATAAGACTACTGCCTTTGGTTGGTGCGCTTCGTGAAGATGATATTGCTTTTCTCAAAATTTTGGCAGCTTTGAGCAGTACTCTGACATGTTCCTCTGTGCTTTCCTCAGCAACTCCCTGTATAGCTGCATCTTTAGTAGCATTTAGCAAAACCAATTCTGGTTCATTGCCACATGCAGATTTTCCAAATTCAACATTTTTATGTGATCTAGCATCCTTTGGATCTATAACTTACTTTAATTTTCCATTTCCGATTGATGGGTTCACAATTCCATGTTCCTTACGTATTGCCAAATATGAGTCAAGTATTTCACCAAGGTTTAAAACCGAACGTTCAGCTGAAGCATTTTCAACAAGGAAAAACATTCGATATCTGCAGCAAGCATGGTGGTATTGTCATTACGGACATTTGAAGATCCAGTCTCACACAATGGGTGTAAGTCTGCATTTGTGTTTAAATTTCGCAAGACATTTTCAACGTTTTTGGTCCAACATCTCTTGTGATATTTAATGCCAATGGCTCTAGCATCCTTTGGATCTATTGCACCACTGAGTCTGTCTTTTAACAAGTCTGATTTTGTAGTTTTTCCACAGTATTGAATGAAGAAACCTCATGGAGGGGACCCGAAGAAAAAATATAATGTTGACAGACAATTCATATGCTTTTGTCGTATGTACTAGCTGATGATCTAGTGAAAGCAACTTTAGGTTCAGATGAATCAGTACTTTCCATGGCAGATGAGGGTAAAGTTAGTGTACAGGGTGGTCCACGAGCTTTACCTATTAATACAGAAGTATCACCTTACTCTTATGCTTTTTCATAGCGCAATTTTGCTCTCTGGAGTAGACCTTTGTGGCAAGCATTTGCATTCCCTATGCCAAATAGCACCACAAGCTCGAAGGGAAGAGGAATCATCACCCCTAAGTCTTGAACATATTCTTTGAAAGACATCATCACGATTCACCTCTTTGTGAACAAACTCCAACACTGTGTCATATGCAGTGGGATTTGACAAAAGCTCACCATTTGCTTCCTGACATATCAGGCATAGCGTCCTCTTTTCGGAATAATAATTCTTTTCTTCACTGAAAGTTTTGACGAAGTTTTTTGCATGCAATGTCAGTTATGTGAAATATGTATATGTGGAATGCAACCATTAAATATCAAATATTCCGTGACAATAAAATATTGAGTAAATAGCCTTTGTATAACGGTCTCTGAGACACTACTAACACCGTATGTGACTTATATCGTCGTCTTTAACCCTAAATAACCTACGGACTCCCTGTGTCTAAATAAAGGATCAACCTTTTGTTAATGAGTCATTTTTCGTACTCCGTATCACTGTTTTAACAATAGGTGTCTTGGTTAGTACAACATTGTGCGTACCGGAGTTGATTTTCAAAAGACACATGTAATAGCCTATATTTCTTAGCGCAGAGGCTTAGTTTTGATAAATGACTTCTGCATGTAGCCTATGTTTAGCAACAAGTCTCTAATCCCTGCTATTGTTAGGAAAAAAATCCAAATCGTTTTAAATGACTTGGAGAGAGATGAGAAGAAAAGGGATGACTTACTCTCACTAAAAGCAAAGAGTACACTGCTAGCTGCACAGCAATCCTGTCTACACTAGTGAATTTCTGCACAGAGCGCTGGATTTTACAACCTACCAGAGCTGGAAATACTAAGAATGGCTTAAGCTGAAGTGCACGGAATTGATAAAATCAAGTTTATGATGTAGTTGTCAAGCACCGTGCATGTCAGAAACTGATCCGTGTCATTATTTAACACATTGCATGGAAAACGATGTTCAACTGCAATACGAGTAAATCCTTGCAATTACATATAAATTCATAGAAAATGATAAAAAACAGAAACAATAAGGTTTTTAAAATCTATTATGAGCTGTGAAGTTTCCTTACACCAATGAAGGTATTATAAAGTAATTTGGTCAATGATTATAGCCATTTTGTACGCACTACAATGCTTAATCAATGGAATTTGCAGAGTATCGAATGACCTTGAATTTGATCTTGACAAAGTGGAAAGAAAAAAAGCCAACAATACTTTTTGGGCCCTCCAGATATTAAGGAACAAAATGATATATGTTGACAAGAGTCTTCATGAAATGCACACGGAAGCCAAAATCATGACAAGTGACCCCAGACTACTTTTACAAACTTAACAAGTCTTACCCGTCATTGTTTGATTACTCAGGTGGTGTATTCCCGATTAGTTATAAATTATGAGCTGTTTTTTTTTAATTTGTAATGCCAGCGTCACTAGGACAAATGTTGATACTAGTTGTAAGCTGGCATCATTCCAACTTAAACTTGGTTCAAGTCTGTGAGTGAAAAATGTACATAAAACGACACACATTGTTTGATGTACAAGTTTAATCATTAGCTTGTTTTCAATGCAAAACTGAGTCGCATGAGCGCAGTTACTATTTGTAATCGCCAGCAAATTCGCGAGCGAATCAGACAGGTACAGTAGAATTGTTAGGATAAGTAATTAAATATCAAGTTAGAAAGCTGTTAATTACTCTGTGGGTATAAAAGCTTTCAAGTCAGTAATATAAGTAGCTGTTCATATATTTATGGTCATTTGTGTGAAAAGTCTCTAATTTATTGAATGCCTTAAAATGAGGTCACTTCGAAATTAATCCGTGACTAATTTAATTTGATCGCTTGAAACTGGCTGCCCTATTGAACGTGATTACTGTAAATACTTTTTCCATGCATTTATAGCACATTTTCCCCATTTCTGAAACGGGATTGCCCATCGGCTGTTCCAGCCATGTAATTCACCGCTCGGAAAATATAATATAATTATATGATATAATATGTGTTTGTTGCGCTAATTACCGGTCTTTGGACCGACAAGAATGATGGATCAACCAGATCGAGCTTAAACGAATCAAGGTAGTCTCGGAGCTCGGGCCGCTGAAATTGGCGTATTCCGTTAAAAGACAGACAATGACACTGTAATAGAGAGCCTTTCTACCACCAGGATGATAGCAACCTTGACTAGAATACACTTATATCAGTCATTCCTTACATTAAAAAGTTATTAGATTGCTTTGCCATGTAATCAACGATAGAAACACCGTCGCATTGCCTTACAAATGAACTGATGATTTGATAACCCAGTACGGCATAGGGTAATATGCACCTCGTAAGTGAAAGGCTTTCAAACTTTCTTCAGTGACGCTCTCAACCATTCTCTTATCAAATCAACGACAAAAATCGGGGGCGGGGGGTGTCATCGTATATGTTTGGAACTAGTGAAACATATTACTTACGGAATATTTTGCAATATTTAAAATTCAAAATGACTGCGATACATGTGTGGATAATAGTAGAGTGGATAAGTGAGAAAATGTTTCAAATTGTGATACAAGCATAAAATTTGCATGTAGGCACATTTTAGGTAACTTTTTAAAGAAAAAAACGCTAGCCACTCAAAAATCCGATGTGGCGGCCATTTTTCAAAATGGTCGCCGAATCGACTTCCGGAAAAAAGATGATTTGGGAGATTATCTTCTGAATTTAACGCTATACCCATGTTGTCGACTATAGTGGGTCTTTTCTTATATATTTTCATTTAGTAATATAGACTACGAGCGGTTCTGTCTGTGGCCTCTCAGCTAGGCGACTGATGCCGTATGTTGTGGGTTCGAATCCGATTGAAAACTAGCCGTATTTTCTACCCTGGGTTGGTAACACTGCTGGTGGACAGAATTGTCCCCGAGGTTATAGTTCGCCCAGTTAAAGCGATGAAATTCGTTTCTTCGCTTCGATAAAGTGTGCATGTGCGATGTATGATAGTGAGCATGCGTGCGTGAGTGCTTCACGAACTCTACAACATGTTGAGCGGTCTAAGTCAGAAAAATGTAACAACTTAGCCGGCTATTGAACCACTCTTTTTTGGGAGTGGAGATTTAGCCGAGCGGTTCTGTCTGTTGCCTCTCAGCTAGGCGACTGATGCCGTATGTTGTGGGTTCGAATCCGATTGAAAAGTAGCCGTATAGACTACCATTGAACAAGAAAATTGCTCTGCCAGTGAATAAAGATACAAAAAGTAGATTTAATGTCTTAATAAACTAAAAATGGCATTTGTAATAAAAGATCTTAACTGCCGAACCACATTTTTGCTGTTTTGACAACTTTATGACATACCAGAATTTTGTATGTCCATAAGAGAATTTAGCTTACATAAAAAGATGGGGAACAAATGTAAAATGCTAATTAACCAGCCCTGTTATCAGTAAGTTAGTCGCCCTTCAATTTATAGAATGAGAGCCAGCTTGGAGAGCTGAACAAAGGATTACAGGGTTACCTTTGTTAGTAATTTGATACAGTGAGTAGATCAATATGATTTTATGAATAGGTTTCCCAGGAAACGGTTTTATGTTTGTGTAATTCGTCTTAATGGTGTTTTAGGACCAAATTGGGGTCCCTTCATCAGTGCTCGAGTGGCTCTATATTCCAACATGTTTAGTTTGGCATTAGCCATTGTTTATTAAAACGATGTGTTAAAACCTTTGTGCTGTGGTCTGACTTTTGCATGGTTTGTTGCCCAGACCATTCGTTTTAATTATTCTCATGTTTTATTTTGGCTTAAAAGAGGAAGTCTTTTATGTTTTATTCCTTTTATATGCTATATGTGGTCAGTTTTTGATCGCAAGTTATCATGTTGAGTTTCTCATTAAATGTTTTTGAATAGGATGGTTATGATGAACCGTCTAAAGGTCTTGTGTGGATAGGTTTTGTTGTTACATCATTATTCTTATGTTTGTCAAGGAGTGATATCTGATATCTTGTTTACTTTTTTCCTGACACAAGATATATCTGTTTTTCTGCAATGTTATTGTTGAATTTTTCACGTGAAGACATTTATTCTTTTTATGGTTTACCTTGCTCTCCATTGAAAGACTAAATACACTTTCTTAAAGTTTCCAAATGAAACTTAAAACCTTTTTGTTTTACAATCGATGATAAAAAGACGAAATTGGTAATTCAAAAAGACCATTATATCCATACGTTAAGTGATTGGGTAAACTGTTAAAAATCAATGTTTGGAAGTAAATTCGCCACGAATTTCAACGTGAATATTTCGAACTTTGTTTACAAGAACACTGCATGAAAACCCGATAATTCAGATAAATTCACATTAATGAGTTGCCTGTATTATAGTATAATACACGTGAATTCACATGAATCCACATCAATACAGGCTTGCTGAATACAAAAAATGGATTCTTGACTGTATTCATCTGTATATGCACTCTTCAGCTAAAATACAGGCAATAATCCATGTTAATACAGTAAGTATTACAGGGTTTTTATGCAGTGAATTTAATGCACTCTTTTTGGCTCAACTGGATTTCAGAGTGCATGACGAATGTCCATGTATAAAGGTTAAATAAGTATGTGGTCTTATTTGAATCCTTTTGTTATATTTCAACATTTGTTAATATTCATGGAGAACAAGCATGTGATACATAGATCACCAATGACATCAAAGAGAGATAATATTAAAAATACGTGTCTTCAATTTCAAGCTCATGTTTGGAATTTTTTAATGGTGCGATTGCGTAGTCTAGGTATATATACATTACACCGTAAAAATGTGTCCCTTGCCTATGCTACATCGCACTTTCCGTAATACTATCCAAAATTTCAGAGGATTAAAAAATGGTTAACTTTACCTTCATACTTAGATTACGATAGTGACAGGCTTAATATAACTCCGCAATGCTTTGTAATAATACGGATAGTCTTACTAGATTTTCCGTTTTTTAAAAATACGGATTGGCATTTTAAGGTGAAGGGCGACGAATTCGGACGCGCACACGCTTTAGAACGTTTCTGCGCAGATTTAACTCCAGCCTGCCGCAAATGGGTTATTTTGTAGCGCATGTATTTAACATCACCTGTCATTGTTGAAATTGCGCTTTTACCTAATTTTTTTGACCCAGTGTCTTAGAAATACATGTGACCTATAACCTTGTCATATTTTGACCCCCTAGGAAGCTGGTTTTTATTCAATATGAGCGAAAATTAACATTTCTCTCCCATTTATATGGCGCAAATTACCCATTCACCTGGAGATATTGTAAAAAGTAGCGTGGTGACACCCTTTTATTAAAAGCGTAAACTAAATGGTATTATGTCAGGAGTTTATTCGCCAAGTTTGGTCAAAATGACACCATTCAAAGCGACAGGAAGAAAAGTTCGAAAATTATATAGTGATATAATTTCGATATCGTCATTTTGTAATCGATACTTATGTTAAAATTTCTTCACAAACATCATGAAAACTATACATTAAATAAATATGGATCTTAAGTCTTGGTATTTATTAAAATTAACTCATTTGCTAAGCGTTTTATAATTGCTTTCTTTAGTTTAAGTGAATTTTATCATTTTCATTCATTTCTAACGACGCCATTTTAACGTCCGTTTCCATGGAAACAAGCGTGGTGACCCCCATTTTTTATTTCAATTTTGCACTTGCACAACTTCCAAGAATATTTGTGCAAAGTTTCAAGAAAATGACACCACAACTTAATTTTGACGTAATTCGTAGTACTTCACCTTAAAGGAAATTAATATTTTCACAAAACATTACAATAAGCTGAAGGGCTTAACGAGGCAAGGATTTCAAAGTATCGTCAATCCATAAGTTTAACCCCAATTATACGAATGATGGTGAACTTGCGAGGTCGTCAAGATCAGTAACATCAATGTGGCCCAAAATTTGTCCAACGGGTCATGGCTATATCCCTGTGTGGAAAAGCCTGCACGTAGGAATAACACTTCATTAACATTTTGGTGAAATGATTCAGCTTGTTGCTTCTGACGAATCTGAAACTCTCTATTTGTGTCTCTTACTCATCTATTCTAAATATTTCACTTCCTTTCTTATACAGTGAATTTTCAAATGCATTGTCTCAGTCCTCATGGCCCGATCAATAAACTTAAGGTAGGAAAACTCCTGGTGACTGAACATATTTATATATATTATTTATATATAATTTACATATATATAATATATATTATAAATATTTATAAATATATATAATATATATATTTATATATATATTTCAATAATCAATACCACTAAAATATTTCTCGTGGCGATCATTATCAATAATCTATATCTGACTCTTTTCCGACTTCCCTGCCCGCTAATTAACGACAATTCTGTTCACCAGTTCGTGCAAATTTTACTGGTGTATTAAAGTTAGCTGGTAAATATATGGGTATTTGTCCTGCAGAGGTCCATCAAATCGACAGCGGTGTGAATTCTGCACAAACAAAATATTTTAGGTGATATCCTCTTGTTTTTCTGGACAATATTGCAACTTTCATCCAATGTTATAACTTTCTCACAATGAATTCTCAGGAAAACACTAAGCTGACACCCAAACTGAAGTATATTTTTCCTCAAACCAGATACTGAAACTTGTATGCTTTATATTTTGCAATTGTTTTGTACAAAAGAATATCACGATAGACAATTAAATTACCTCCTAAATCTGTTTTTACTTTTCCTTGTCAAAACAGGAGACTTTGTCAGAAATGGATAAATACTCATCCTTATAACCGTTCATTAGCATTCAAAGGTTGACATTTTACTCTATATTATAGAAACTTTGCGATGAATGTACATAGCATGTGCAAAATACTTCTATATAATTATTTTTAAAGATAAAAACACGTTTGCCATGGCCAACAGCAAAATTTTTAAGAGACAAGTTTTTAAAGCTGTAAACTCAAGGGCTAGACAAGATAAGAATTATAAATATTCAATTTCGGCTTTCAGAATTATACGAATCATACTGGTGTAAAATAAACTAATTAGCAAATTAGCATTCCATCCACATAAAATGTAACGAAATAAAATATATATTGTCAAATAATTTTGTCAGTAATGTTGTCTGTTAAAAATTAATAGCCCGCTTCGAAGTAACTGCAGGTAGACTTTGCCAAAGAAAAGGGATGATATAACATTCAATACGCATGCTCACTGCGTTTCTACTGAGTTCTACCAAGCAACTGTATCAAATCCGCTCGGGCAAAATTTTGGTGTCTGACAAGTGAAGTCGTTGTCAATAAACCAGTGGCGTTGATTCTATAAAAGGTCACTGCAGATAACCCTTTGAGTTTTCTTAAACAGTGTATGGCTAGCTACAAAGCGATATCGAGGCTTACATTATAAAGGTGACAGTTCACAGATAGGGCTGTGACACAGCTTTTAGGACAGTAGATTTCACGACTTAAAAATTCCAAACACTTAAATATATATTCATTCGATATGAGGGAAACGGCAATGACACCTTCGGCAAAGCAACATTCTCCTTTCTGTCTTCGAATTATAAGTCGACAGTTTCTGTAAGCCTATACTCTTGTATTTGGAACTGTGTTAAATAAATAAAATATATTATATACTGCAACGCGACAGCCTTTTGGTAGTTAAAGGCTGGATATCTGCCAAGCTGTCAGTCATGATATTTGGCCAAAGACCACAAACACCTCCTTATTAGAATTAATCATACCTTAGACAAATGTGTCACGTCATCAGAGATTCAATTTACAACTGGAAAAATACTAAAAGGTGGCGAAAAGTTAAATTATTTGTTCGTTAAGTAAATCAAGCTGACGACCCACTTTTTAAAATCAGGTTATTACTGGTAAACACATACAACTCCTTGTCTGTCTGTTCTGTATTACCAAGCATAACTGAAACAAGGTCCTTATCAGTCAAATTGTATAAATGGACTGTAAATTCTACACTGGCGTTGTCAATAAGTTTTGACCAAAAGTAGTTTCTGTGGATCGCTGTCAAGGGACAAGTAGTGCTAATATGCACTAAGAGATTACTTGTTTTCACCACACTTTTGGCAATGTACAGGTTCAGTTTCAATAATGACTCTCAGTATTTGTAACACAATATATTTGTACTCATAGAACGTTTTAGCAAAAACATATAACGAAAGTTGTTCAAGTTTGACGTGAATAGCATGAAACAATTCAAGGTCGTGTCTCTGTTCAAGCCTAGCTCTCCAAAGGTCATTTTCTCTCTGGTAACAGCTTCCTTAATAATGGATTTCCATATCTCTTTAGATCGAAAAAAGCCGGAATGTAGAATTCATCTAAAAAACAAAGCAAATCAATCATATTTTGAGAAAATTCTTACAATATCGGGAATGAAGCCCTTTTGTTTTTGAACGGCAGAAATTTTGAATTCACAAAGACGAATTAAGAAAACTTTCTTGCGTACTAGGGTACCATTCAATCGACAAAGAGTGCCAAAGAATCTTAATTTGCATAGATCTAAATATGCTTCAATGGAATATAAACCAAGCGTGCTTAGAGCAATGTCTGACGAAGTTCTCGTGGGCAAACCTTGTATCAACTTAGCTGCATAACGTTGACATCTTTCAAGCATTAGAAGTTCTGTGTCGGAGATGGTCACAGGTATGAAAAACTGCCGGAATACACATCCTTTTCCAAACATCTACGCTAACAATAGGGTTGAGACCGTTTGGGCCGATACCCGAGCTACGAAGAGAGTTGATGATGGCTCTAGCTTTTTTACAGGCAGTAACAGTTCTCTCCATGGAAGATAAAGAGCTGGTCAATTTCATGCCAACGATTGTAATGGAGTCCGTTTCGGTGACTGCTGTATTGTTCAGGAGTAAGGTTAAATGGGTTGGCCTAGATTTGCGCTCAACGTTCGATTCTCCAAAAACAATTAAGCTGCATTTGCTTGTGGAAAGTTTAAGTCTCCATAGTGAGCAGAATTCTCTGACACAATCTACATGTTTTTGACAGCTAGACAGGGTTGGTCCAAGAATTGATATGTTTTGATTGATTAATTGATTGATTAATTTTATTACCTGAAAAATTATTTTTCCAAATCATGTTTAGAACAAAGAAGGTATACAAATCATTCTTAAGCTTACAGGTAATAGGAGTCAGAAAATAGCAATAATGCTAATCAAAGTCTGACCCCTCGATTCAGCTTAATAGTACATTCATGGATGTTAAAGAAATTAAAATATACAAAAAAAGATCATCACATCTAAAACCCAGCTTCTATTGTTTAAAGTAAGTGGTGAGAAAAGTGTCTATATTATATATTCAGTCAGCAAATCCCTTTTAAGTGACTGTGAAAAATATGTCTTGTCAGTTCCTTTCTTGTATTAAGTGTGATATTGTTCCATGTAATTGCACCTGTGTATGTTATTGATTGTTTTCCTATTGATGTCTTAACAGGTGGGATACATAAATTCCCTTGCTCTTTTTGTCGTGTATTGTATTTGAAATCTAACAACATGCAGTAATCTGTAATCAAATGTGGTAAATTATTGTGTAATAAATCATAAACAAAGATACCAATCAAAAACCTGTGTAACTTAAATACATCAAGGAGTTCCAAACTATTAAAGAGTGGAGACGAACTGTCCCTGAAATGAGTATATGAGATTGCCCGCACAACCATTTTCTGGGACAAAAAAATACAATTCATATAGGAAGTAAATGTATTTCCCCATACTTCTAATCCATATGATATGTGGGGTTGAATAAACGTCTTGTACAATAAAATAAGTACTGGTTTTGGAATAAAGCCTCTAAGTTTAAAAATAGCACCGATTTTGTTTCTAATAATGCTATTTACATGACAAATATGTTCTTTCCAGAGCAAATGTCTATCAATAACAATACCAA
>LD363659.1:17238-27524 GCA_001465055.1 Ptychodera flava
GAGAGAGAGTCGGAGAGCGGGTGTTTGTGTGTGTGTGTTTGTGTTTGTGTGTGTGTGTGTGTGAGAGAGAGAGAGAGAGAGAGAGAGAGAGAGAGAGAGAGAGAGAGAGAGAGAGAGAGAGAGAGAGGAGGGGAGAGAGGGAGTGTGCGTGTGTGGTGTGTGTATACACGCATGTCTTTGACGTATTGAAATAATATCAGTTAAACAGAGACTGCATGGTCGGCAATGAGACAAAGAATGGAGACTTACAAGCAAATAAAATACTGAAACTTGTCATTCGTTACTCTAACCAAAAAGAGGGCCAACCATAAGGATATGCCATTGAGTCGACAGGTATTGTGACGCATACAAACTCAATTTAACTGCAAAGAATCGATAAACACAGGGTATCCGAATTGTCCTTCATAAAACGAATTTCACGAAGCAGCGGATTCCCTCATTATTCCCTGTTTCAGGATGTAGCCGAATAAGTGATATATCCAGGGATCTTCTGAGTAAGAGAGACCGATGGTCGAAACTATGATCGTGATTTGACTATCGCTGATTCGGGACTTGCATTCATCTCAGACGAATATCTGTGCCAACCGATGTGCGTATACTTGACCTGTATTTCGTGTCGTACTGCGAATTATCGGTGTATCAGCCACGGCAAAGTATCGACTGTGTCTTCAGCGCCAACAGATATATTTTCATTACCAAGAATTGCCTAATGTTAATCTGTTTGTCTCATGATTGTAATGCAAACTCAAATGAACTTTTTCATCTCAGCACAATGGATGCATCACTTACAAGTTACATTTAAGCTTTTTAATTTAAATTTCCGGTCGGTTCTAATTCAGCCAGCTGAAAGTAGTTATTTTACCTATCGACCACTGTGTAATCTATTGATTTTAATGAGAGTAATACACCTGCTAAACAGAAAAGTTAGGCGACTGGATGCCGTATGTTGTGAGTTCGAACCCGATTGAAAACTAGCCGTATTGACTACGTAATTGTGTAACAGAATCATCTACTGTAAATATGTCTTGTTAATGCACTTCATGACAAGCAAGTTTCTGCGTCAAATACAAAGGCACCAGTATGATGCCTATCTTATACTAAACACAAACACTTCATATTTCAAAATACAAAGCTGGGTTGTATCGAAATAATTTGAAAAGAGAGTGATGACACTGTCAATTCAAAGAACGTTCGGACAAGTAGAAATTTCAGTCTTTTTCATATAACTTCAATTAAAACAATGCATCATGAAATCAAAGTATACCTTTCATTTGTTAATATGCCTTATGTTCCAGTGTGTGTATGTCTGTGTGAGAAGTCCAGGTGGAAGGGCACTGGTCCCTAAGTAAGCATATTAAAGTGTACCATAGACAAACTCTTCTTCCGATATTCTTTGAGCTTGCCAAACGCCCACTTGTTTGACCAAATACTTATGACAAAACTCTTGATTTCCTTAAATGATAGATAAAAATAGGTAATTTGGAGTAGATATTTGTTTTGAGGGAACCTAAGGGTCTCTGGCCTAGTAAACGTCCTTGGCTAGCGAAAAAAAGTGATTCCCGTGAGACGCTCGGTCCATCTGAATATTGCATTACTACTACAAGACCACATGCCGACAAGTGATGGCTTCTCTGAGGAACTCCATCTGTATCATTGAAAGTGAAATGACCGTGCAAGAGTGGAGACAATGCAGCTAGAGGGATTGTATGAACCCCTCACCGAGATGTCTACGTGTGTACGTGTGTAAGAAGCCCCTCATCTAGATGAGATCGTAAATGTTTTGAGTTTGTAAGGTTATAATGCATACGGTTACCAAAATACAACGACCACATTATAATTTTAAGTTCATTAGACTGCATTCACAGACACCTCTTGAGGGAACGGAGAATTGACGGGATAATTTTAAAATATCAATGGTATGTTGGGGGAGCATTTGAAGGGATTTTATTTGATATTAAGTATTTGTTGGTTTGTCTCTTTAAAAAGTCACAAAAAATAACTTGTTTGGAAAAAAATTCTCTGCTGTGTA
Organism: Ptychodera flava; assembly: GCA_001465055.1. Taxonomy (NCBI): domain Eukaryota; kingdom Metazoa; phylum Hemichordata; class Enteropneusta; family Ptychoderidae; genus Ptychodera; species Ptychodera flava. The sequence continues at coordinate 19,268 of LD363659.1, forward strand.
TTTATTGTTAAGAGCACATTCACAAACAGACAATTACTTTCTCACACCCACAGATATCGACCCGGATCACATGGAACTACTCCAGCCTCTTTGTTCTATGTGTCAGCAGAAACATTAATTTTGGCTTCATAGAACAGTACGAAGATTACATTGAGCCGCTTGTTGCAATTCACAATACTTGGGATTTATGAAAAAGCCAATTCAATTTTGCGGTATTTTCTAGCACGGAGAGACAGGAAACCAAATGTTTTAGCTTAAAGTTGTGAGACTAACTAGCAGCTGTTGATAACTGTACTGAAAAAAACTTGTAAGACCCCCTCTTTATACATTGGCACTGAAACAGTGAAAGTCACTGGGTCACTTTAAATAGAATACAAATGGAACGGTATAGGCCTACATACTCTGACTGGCCTTTCAGTAAAAAGTCAGATTTCCATGATTTTTTGGTGAGAATTGACATGATCACAGAGTAACCTTACTCTATTTACATTACCCAATAGTGACCTGACTCCATACCTAGGCCCGGGGCAACTTTTGACCAATATTTTGATGGTTTTGTTTTTAGTAACTACTGCAGTTTCTTGTTCTTCTCCCTGAAGCGTCATTAAAAGTCATGTTTTTTGCTTTTCAACACAGCCATATGTGTACAATCAGCATTGTTATTGTTTAATATTTAATTCAGGTCAGGACTAGAATTCATTTGTTACAATAACAGTGATAGTGGTCTTTACACATATACAGGGTATTTTGCCAAACAGAATATTTGTTAATCCGGTATGCTGTCACGGTGGGGAGTAGAAAAAGAAACTGCAGTTGACACACAGAACCGAACTTGCTAAAAATTGACCAAAAGGTTTAGCTTATGTCCCATTTATACATTATGTTATTAATTATGTTCACTTTTCCTGGCAGATGAGGGAAGTCATCCTGTTTCCAATTTTTTTATGAGACAGCTTTTTTGGTTTTACAAGATGAAGTTTTCCTATAGGAAAAATGCAATTAATAATAAAATTATAGTAACTTTCGATGGTTTTGTTTTCGTTTTATATGTGTCTATCTTGTGTTTCAGTTTTTGTTTTTGTTTCATTTTTACGTTTCAGATGTGGATCTGAGGCACCAAGTAGGTAAAAGATCGTTATTGAACTTTGCGGCATTGATACATTGCCATACGGGACGAAACCCACTCGACTATAATAACTACGGCTGCTGGTGCGGTAGAGGCGGGGGAGGCAGAACGGTCGACGGAGTAGATAGGTAAGTGCATTCATAGTTGTACTCGGGTGTACAGATTTAATTTTTCGGCGTCGCAGGCGACGAAACATTGAACGTCTGGACCTCGCTCTTCTAAGAATTCTAACGAACTTACTAGGTACTTTTGATATCGTAACGCTTCTGTATTTGGGATCGCAGGCCTTGTGCAAAACTAGAAACGCAGGAAGCAAGTCAAAAGTGGCGATGGTGGGGCAACTTCGGTTTTGTGAAAAGGTATGCATATTTGCATACATTCGTATACTTTGCGTATAATTTACATATCATTTACCCTTTGAGCGCCAAAGTCAATTTTGTTGCCTTTATCATATGTAATTTCTAAGGTTTGCTGGAATTTTGATAATAATCAGTAGGCAATGAAATGTTATGTCCGTTTGGTCAAAAATTAGGAAAAAATTGCAGACTAATTCACAAAACTGGTAAAATACTGCACTAATTTTTTTTTGCGGGAAAAATTACAGCGCTCACTGGGTTAAAGAGCGGGATACTGAATCTATCAAACTGCTTATATGTTGTCGCAACATGTGTCAGATACATGCCAAATGCATTGTGATAACAAGCAGTACTCGAGATATTTATATAATAGATCAATAAACAAATACGTCGATTTTCTTTCAAATTTAGTAACAATCAGTCCATTGAGTTTTTCGCTGTCATGAGGTACACTGATCTTATTTGTTGCTTCTTCATGGTGATGTTTGTTAGTACAACACTTCAAACTTTCCATAAAACAAACCTTGAAAAATGTAGATTCCCAATCCTGAAAGCACTCTTGCAGCTTTAGTGGTGACCATAAAATTAAACATTGTACATTTCATGTCGAGTTTTCATGTTTATTTCTAATCTGCGAATACCTTTTATCACAAAACATGTAACATGTGAAAAGTAAATTTTCACCAAAATACGGTTGACAGGATCGAAGGTTGAACTGAATGCCAACGTAGCATGTCCATACCGCGTCCTGTGACAGTAAATGCAGCACAGAGCAGATATATACTATAGCACGTGTACAGCGGGAACAGGAAGCGCCCCTTGCGGTTAAAATTCCTGACTAATATACTTACTAGCCTAGAGTTTATTGCGAGCTTTTGCGATCAGTGGAAAATAATTCAGTATCCGATGGTTTGCATACAGAGTATGTTGTATATTTTCATCTTTCTATCTGTCACTTCAGATAAGAACTAAAAACGTTGAATGTTCCTTAATATTCTTTCGATTTATCCCTTTAGTTGTTGCAGATCCCACGATCTTTGCTACCGTCAAGCTATAAGCTCTGGATGTCCCTCCTATTATCCTTACTTTGCAAATTATGAAGCATCTTGTTTTAGTTGCGGTAAGTTCGAATACTAATTGAAAAACATTATTTTTTATCTTGAGGGCGTAAGAGTGGTTCCGCATGTTCGAAGGAAGATTTTCTGTCTCTCAAAATTGTATATTTCTGTCTCTCAAAATTGTATATTTCTGTCTCTCAAAATTGTATATTTCTGTCTCTCAAAATTGTATGTTTCGTTGATGTTCTATATATGGACTTGCTTTGAAGTCTGTCGGAAATTTAAACTTTCCCCTCACTCTTATCGTGAAAAATTAAATATCTAATGGTGGCCATTTTAAATTTGAAATATCGGCTCACGGTGTTTTCCGTTTCAAAAGTTTGCACAGAACTCTTTCGAACTTTTACACTTATTTGAGAAAGATAATGATTTTAACTTTACTGTAGGAAATTTGAGCTAATGTTTAAAAAGTGCATGTGAAGGGATGTACTACTTCAGTCATTTCGATGCACTACAGATAACATTATAAAACCCCTAATTTCCAAAGGCCCGTACACTTCAATATTTTTTCTTTATTTCTCCTCTAACAGCTCCAGTTTCATCCTACGGTTCAGATCGCAGAGCAGGATGCAAGTGCGACGTGTGTCAATGTGACTTAGACGCCGCACAATGCTTCGCTCGGAACATCTATAACGAAGGAAACAAGCGTTACAACAAGAGTCAGTGTTAGTCATAATCAAATACCGTCATACCGCGTAGCGTTGTAGTAGTTTTGTGCATTATTTGTAACGACTTCTAAACATATTATTGTAACATCAACGGTCCATATTGATCTAAATTCGTTAAAAGCCGCAATTTTCAATCCCAGGTTCTCGCATTAGTGGAGTTCTCCTCCCATTCAAACACTTGGCCAGTACGATGTTTGATAACATTGATTACACAAACTGATCTCAACCTTTTGTCACCTTTTGCTAATCCTGCAAACATAGTTTATACAAGCATTTGATTGATGGTCGATTCAAATCGCCAACGGTCATTAATTCCCCACCACAAACGCTCGAATTTCCAAAAAAATCGTCTTCCAGTCGCGTTAGAATTTGAATATAACCACAAAGTTCGATCGGCAGCAGCTTCGCGCTGACCGCTTGGCAGTCTGTCTGCGTTATTGCGGCCGGAAAAAACTAAAAAGTGGCATTTTCTGGAGCTTGTGCCCTATGTTGCCTGTTTGGTGTCCACTTACACAATGAACGCCGCCATAGCTTCGCGCCCTTTTAAAGGGAGGCTCCGCCTTGTCCTATTCTAACTTCAATATTATTAGCAAATAAAGCACCATTCAGCAGAATTAGATTATTTCGTCATTATTATTATTGTGAGGCGTGAAAACTGTGTGCATATGTGTGCAGAGTAGACCTACAGGTGAGATTACGCACCGGAACGTGCTTCTGACTTGTCTAGGATGTCAAAAATTATTGCCAGTTGTCCTAACCTCTTTTAAATCTCGAAAATTAAAAAAGAATTCACGAGCTCTGTTACAGATGAATGTCTAGTACATACCCACTAGTACAATATACATGAGACAAAAAGGTTTGAACAAATGAAAACAATTCTGTGGATCAAAAGTTGAGTAACAATAGACCATTTTCCTTGTTGCAAACAATAGAGGATCATGTCTGGCTACACTCAATGTGACAGTTTTCGGACGACCTCAGTTTTCGGACATTTAGTGACATGCTGTTAGTTACACTCACTTCGCTCCGTATCGATAGTGTTTTACAGGTCATGTGACCTCATATTAAGTCAGGTGACACTGTTGTCCCGTTTTCGATAGTTTTTTTGGTAGAAGCTATTGAGTACGCTACGAGCGGCGGTCACAAATTGTCGTCTGACACCGCGTCAGTGATACTGTCAACATACTGCCGTCAGGTCGAAGTAACTGAAATTTTGACTAAAGTCCTGATTTAGCATTGAATTTTGAATGTGGGGAGAATAATGATTTTGAAAATATTCTTATCATTGTTCGCTATGATTGCATGTAGTTTTAACGAAAACTGCGCAGTTGTTTCGAGTAAAAAAGTACATTTAATGAATGTAAGAAGTGTACAAGTTTTCGGACAGACAATACTTAGCATAATTATGTAAACGTAGTAAGTGACTTACCGTGTAAATACTTGACAGGTAAATAAATCCATACGATGAAATATACTCGCTATTTTTATTAAATAATGCCAGTGCGATTCTAATACAAACAAAATATGCTATGGAAACAATTATAAGTAATACTCACTGACCAAACTTAGCGAAGTTAGCCACACCGTACGATACAAGGTGCCGAAAGCAACACACACACAGAGACAGCCTGTGTCCGATATCTAAGCGCTATAGGCCTACACGTCGAATATAGTTGAGTCGTCCATGGATTAAACATAACTAATTATCATCATTCTTATATACAGTTTTCTAAACACATCGAAATTAAAAATCGGTGGTTTGAAGTTTCAAATTATCAATACTTAGCTCCTAATCACGTTCCAAACACGACGTCCGATTTCTGGGATTGCAGTCCGATTACTACGCCCTCAACATGGGGTCAAAACTTTGGTAACTTTGACCCCGAAATACCACTCCCGTCGTGTCAACTGAGTTTGAGGATAACCACAATAAAGTTCGAAAGGTATGGTAATAAGATTTCGTATTGCTGGTCATTTACGAAACGACTTTGAGCGAAATTCACTACCCTGTCCGAAAACTATCACACTGAGTGTACTCTAAACATACTTGGCTACACTAAGATTAGTATTTAGATTGATATTATTAGCCGATCTCTCTCTCTCTCTCTCTCTCTCTCTCTCTCTCTCTCTCTCTCTCTCTCTCTCTCATATTCTCTTTTTGGGTGCCAGTGTGTTTATAGAATCATTAGCTATGGTTTTCGGCTCATGGAAAAATACGATGTAGACAGACATCCAGAAAACTAATAATATGTCAGTTGTATAATATGTGATTGTATAGAGAGATAACCTCAATGCAACCAAGAATGAATTTCTTATGTTCCCAATAATATGTAGGCCTACATTACATGAATAATAATATCTGACATCTGTAAGATTGTTGTTACCGTCAGTTCCTTCTGTCGCTGTTTTTTTCTAACGAGGTCTAACATCTTTAATTTGTCCTCATTTCTAGGACAAAATTTCACTAAAATGAAGTGTTTTAAAAGGTTTCATCTTGGCAACAAACACATTTGAAGTCGGTACGCCCGTGAAGACAGCGCCACCAATGCTTAAATGCATCGATAGAGGCACGACGCCGCCAACGGTCAAGCAAGTAGAAAGAGATCAATACATACCTTGTAGAGGGCAACATATCATAATTTGGAAAGACATCTATAATATTCAACGTAAACATTATTCCAAAAGTTTTGTTAGGATTCAGAAATGTAGCGTCGAAAATATCTTTTCTACCTTGAGTGTTTTATATAGGCAGGGGTTGAACGGTGTGAACAGGATATCACAAGGTGGACCATGACAGATACAATCGAGGTCCAGAGAATTTTATGGCAGTTTTCGTCACTCTCAAACTGACTGTCACATTTGATTGCAGCGTGCGTATCAACCAGTCAGAAGATCTGTCCGTTTCAATCCTGGGCTTATGTTGGCACTGTATAAATAGCCTTGATAACTAAAGTTTCTAAACAAATATGAGAGCATTGTGTCTATACCATTACACACGGTTGATGATCGTGGAACTAAAATTCCACAGAACGCTGTCATTTTACTATACTTTCCTCCGATCATCATTAAACCTTTCTTATACTTTATTCACATACGCTCTATGCTATGCAAAATTTATCTTCAGCACCCGCCGAGCATGCTAGAAAATTATCAGTCGTTGAGGCATATGGATCATTCTAACACTCTGACAAGGCTGTTTACCCAGCTCTCGGAGGCGATTTCACATGGTTTTACAAAAGTCACGTGACTTCACAACATTTATGTGATTGATTATCTTGTGTATAAAATTGTTCAATATTTCAAAATAAATATTCTGATGTATTACATGAAAAAGACTGAATTCATGGAATTTTAAGCTTGAAATGGAAGACATAAAAATTTACCTTTAGTAAATATATATGTAAATCAATACATACGTATCTATAAATGTATGGCATATTTTACCGTTTATACGGTATGTGGCTTTGACTAAGGTGAAGGTTTTACAGAGCAAAAACCTGAACAAAATTATGTGAAAAGACGGTGACCTCACATACAGGTCACAGCCCCAGCATACAGAGGTATGCAACATTGTCTTAAGCGGCGGACTAGGCGGGTGGGATTGCCTGAAAAAAAACTTTATCTATTACGGCAAAGCTGCCTTTGCGGCTCATTTTGAAGCCTGAGGACGGTGAAGTTTCAGGTCCCGTCTTGTTTTTTTGTGAAAATTCAACAGTAAAAGTTCCCCACAGAGTTGACACTGGGCATAGAGGCCGTTTCAAACATCATACATGTGAATTTCAGTTAAATTCGTTTCTCAAATCCGAAATTTTGCACGATGACCCCTAATTTTTTGTTATTAGTTATTTTTATTATCAAAGAGAATAAAGAGAATTGTTAAAGGTTTCATGAAAAAATAGGTATGAGAAAAAAAGTGTTTAGAGTCGTGTCTCACCCGAAAGGAACGATTTCATTTTGAAACCAAAATTTCAGTAAGCGTTTGAAAATATTTAAATTGCAGATATCCTACCAATTTAACCGTAAATATTTAGTTCACCTAAGATTTTAAAACTATTCTGCATCCGAAATTTGCGATATGGACGTCCAGCGATGAGAGGTAGACTGACATAAGAAACAATCGCCATGATATCAAATTTAATCCAGCTGACAGTATCAAAATGTCGATATTCCGTCAAACGTAACTGTTACGGGTCCAAATTTAGCCGTGTGGGTTTTGTGGTGTTCTGAACACTTATCACAGTTACATCCCGTTGCCAAGAGTTCCGAACATCGCTCAGGTATTATTTACCTTAAGTCAGAGGACATGTGGCTACCCAACCCCAGGGCGTCAATAGTTAATATGCAGATAAGAATATCAACACGACATGTGATCAAATACCAGCCTTTAACATATGGACTGCTCAATAGGACACGCAGTTTGGTCGTCTACGGACGTACAATTTTTCAAGTAACTTTGCCATTTTGTTTGAAAAATTTAATGAATATTTCTCCCACGCATGTTATCATTAATCTGTCTGTAAACAGTTCGTGATCGGGTCCGCGATGTGTCATACTTCATTAATTAACCAATTAACTCGCACGAGAGACTCCGAGCTGACGTTTTGTTTGTGGTGAGCAGTGGGGAGCTGGATAGAATGAAATAAAATGGCCATCGAAGTAATTCGCAAGCACATAGGCGATTCTGTTGAGTACCTATACGCTTGGTCGAAATGGTTTTCAAACTATCATTCCTCGTGCTCTTGCTGAGTGTGTCTCTGGTCGTGAAATGCAGTGACGAATTCGAAGAAGACGACCTCTACGATTTAGAGGCTGAAGACGATGTTTACGACATCGAAGAAAGAGACGACTCGGATGAATCAGGTTGGTAAAGTTATTAACAGTGTTGCTCCCCTCCTCACGCTAAGCTTCTCGTACACTTCCTATTTGTTAACTGTCGTTAATTTTCACGCTTAGGATCTGTGCTCATAAAAATATGGCGCATGCGAAATC
>LD363659.1:63093-68093 GCA_001465055.1 Ptychodera flava
ATAACAGCTATTGCGTCCCTATATTTTTCCTGTTAAAATTCCATTTCGTATTCTAGGGATCCCAAGGGTTCGGAAAAATACAGGTTTGTTATCCTGTGGGGGGGGGGGTGCACGTAGACCCCCTCTAGCCCACGGACTAAATTTGATAAAAGTGCGTGTCTGTGATACTGATAAATATTAAAAACTCCCATTTAGTGAAGAGTGTAGTACGTGAAATATGCAATTATGACTGTTGATCAGTGTGTTGTCACAATTGTAATGAATTTGAACGATTTGACAAGGTCATACGAAAACTTCCGAGACCATTGCATGTTAGCTTGAGTCAGTTTTTCATTGAACTACTCGCATTGAGCTACAATATCCGATATTTTGTAATTGGTTAATTACCTTATATCATTTATGTTAATCATTGTGCTTTCAAAAACTAAATTATAGGGAGCAAGCAGGGTCTTTGTTTTAAAAATGACACTGCGCAAAATAACAGTGATCTTGTCCCTGCGTCTAACAGTTCATAGCAATATATCTGAACTTTCAAAAAAAGGACTTTTCAACCTTTATAAATAATAACTGTTATAATATTTCAAGTAATTTGACAAAAATCACATTCCGTAATAAATAACTCAGTATGTACTTGAAGTACAATTGGCTATGCAAAAATCAAGGGGACAATAGCTATGTGTAACTCTCAATATGTTGCTTGTAATGTTGTAAAGAACATTATTATTGTTTGTCAAAAAAGTTCAAGAAGGCTCAAAGTCAATATTTAACCATATTTACATATAACTGAACTTGTCAGGTATCACAAGATTTGAAGGGGAAAGTGTCTAAAAGCTTACCCATGACAAGTGAATTAATAAATTAATATAATTGCACTACCTGGTAGTACACACAATCAGTATTATGCCAGTCTATTGACGACGCAAATGTAGCAATCTGTTTGGCCGAGACGTGAAACCTACGAGGCTAAATTCGCAATATAGCGCAGTTAAAACAATCGCGAAAACTGAGATGGAGGAAAATTTCTGTTTGATGTTTTACGAAAGAATATCAACATACTGTTATGATATTAATAAGCTACCTCAGCAACAGATATACCACACGGTTTTGACCAGTTGATTCAACAAATGCATACGCATAATTGCTTGCGAATATATGTTTTGAACTGGTCAAAAGTCATATATCCATCCCTTGGGCAGTGTATCGGCCGCGGCTATGCAGAATGCTGATCAGCAGCAATTGTATTTCAGATTATATGTACCTAAAAGTTATTTTAGATTCTCGGTTTGGTCATCAAAGCAGCTTAATAACTTAATCTTAAAATTTTAATCTATTTATACAAGGTTTAGCGTCAAAGTAATATAGCACTCTTCTTGCCAGGTTTCATATTTACGCACTGTTAACAACAAGTGCTTGTATGTCACGATTTTATTTAAGTATAGTCGTATTGCCGTATAAATATATAAATGATAGACACATGACAAGGAAATGCAATATCCACTGAGACTTTCGAATTATATAGCCATAGTACATTTCCAAATCTTAAGATTTGAACACAAAAACCATGTTTATTTTCATCCCTCTTCTTTTTTCTACATCTCTTCCGAACTCCTTTACACAGCAAAGGTCAGGCCCTTTCATGATACATTGAGTGGAACAAGTGAGACCTTGTCAACCAATGAAGTAAGTAGATGTCATTACGGAAATTCTCATTTACATTATTATGTAATTTTATTCAGTTTTATGTGAAGGGCTTCCTGAAGAACAGGACTTCTACTTTGATATCAACCTATGTTTATGGTTTTAAGGGTGACAAATCGATCTTTTTTTTAGATATTTTTTGGTGATAAAGTGACCCATTTCGGCAGTACGTGCCCGTTCAACTTTTCTATGGGAGTACACCAGGGGCTTGGCTGCTGCTTTTTCTGCAACTGTTTAATAAACTCCATTGTCTCTGGAAGTGCGGTCCATAAATTTCTGGACACTCCATACGCCAAGCAAAAGAGCTACCTCCTCTTCGGACCAATTATTTCAACGTCGGGCTGCTCAGGACACGTCTATCATGGTTAAACTCAACGCCAACTGAACAAAGACTATAGCTTACCTCAAATATATTCCCGAAAGTCGCCACAATAGCACGTTTTTTCGGCGTCAGCGTTTTTCGAAGCATTCACACGAACTGCGATCACAGAAGTCAAGTCTGAGCTCGTACTTAGATCTACCCTCGACTCCGTCCGAAATTAACTCCGGCCCAGGGACGTTGGGAACTGTTCTCATGTATTTTTCAGCATTAGTATATGATAAATAATGGCATTGCCCTGTACTCTGCACACCGTCAATAATGGCGCTTTTCCCATGATGTAACTTTGTTTTGTTTTGTTTTGTCCGTTTTTAAAAAAGGAACATGCGAGTTTTAAATGGTAAAAATCCCATTTCCTCTATATCCTGACCAAACCCTATCGTGTATAAAAACTCACCTAGGTGAATTTTCTGCTTTAATTAATACAGCCTATAACTCAGGAGATAACACAAGTGATATTACGTTCAATATATGGCAATGTCGGGTTGATATCCAAAATTGTTCCTTGGGTGTTTGTTAAATGGGGAAAACTACTTTTTGATGACTCTTCGCTTTTTTCAACAGGTTGTCAAATATTTGGATGTATTATCAAACGCCATAACTGGTGTTTATAATATGAACATGTCACAGGAACAGAGAGAAGAAATAAGAAATGGTAAATGAAACCATAGCCTCTGAGAATTCTAAGTTGTGAATGCAATTTAAGAGATATTTAGTGACGCTGTTTCAAATTTGGTTCTAGAAAATATATTATTCTGCATGACATACAAATTATATTTTATCAAGTTTGTGAAGGTCAAAAAGGCTTCTTTTGCAAGCAATTTAAATTAATTTCACTTGCATTATGGCAATTGAAGTTTACTGAAAACAAAACTCACGCGAGTGAGAAAAATGAGACAAAACATTTCAATATTATGCTTATACGTAGACAAGCATACTTGTTCATGGCAGAATGGTTCGTGTTTTGAAAATAGGCATCTCATAATCAGACGTAGGTTACCGATGTTCTCAGTGTAATAACATGCTTTTTTAATATAATAAAAATTGAATGTAGGCATGTACATTACATTGTTTTACGGGCAGAACAATCATGACAGTTGCACAGGTGTTCATCGTGTTGAATATTATCCATTGGTTGAAGAATATGTGTTAGTATGATGTAAACCAAACAAAGGCACTGAATTAATTGACCATAGTCGACAAGCAATTGCATAACTAAATATCTGCCCGAACTGTCAATATCAAAATCAACTTAACATTTTAAGATGACTATTCGAGCAAAGTAATACGATATGCAAGGCGTACGCCTACCTTGATTTCGTGCCTTCTTTTAACATCTGCCTTCTTTCAGATGTCTTAAATGAAATAGATGTCGTCGCTGCAGGTTTTATTTCTTCAGTGCCTGAAGTCAAGAGCAGCGGTGTTGAGGCAGATAGCTTCATACAGTCATTGCTGAATACCGCAGACAAACTTGCAACGTTTGTACTTCTGAACAAAGAGCCAAGTACTGGTCCCGTGCTACTTAACACTTCATCACTACTGTTAAATTTGGATAGTGGCTCGGCAAGCAAGTTGTGCAACTCTTCTATAGAAGTGGGCATTGGGTATGGATTTATCATACCAGAAGAAGGCAAACTTGATATCAATCTAACAGAGGAAGCAGGCCCATTGAACAGGATAGTGAGTAGATTTTGTAAATTCACAAACTGTAATACAGGTTATTATCTGTAGAGCTTGGCGGGCAATATAGTGTTTATTGCACAATTGTATATCTCTCCGATGTCATTTGGAAGTTTATTACGACAAGGCAAGTTTTTGATATACTGTCATTACTAGAAAAAATAATAAAAAAGCCCCTTTATGATGAGATGTCCATCTGTTACTTATCAGCTTTTTTATTATGTCAATTGTAATAGTAGAAATCTGTAGGGAAGCTAATTAACATCATGATTAAAAGCTATCACAGTGTTCGCGATGATATCAGTAGGGATAGGTAGAATAATAGCACTTTGTGATAGTAATACTTGCGTTGCACATTACAATAGAAACAGAACATAAGTTTGATCACACAATAATTATCTCACACAGGTGAAACGTCTCAAAAGGAGATCTTTGCAGAGAGATGATATTGGAAATGTATCTTCGGAAAATGACGTGCTGGCGTTGTCGTACACGGACAGAGAAGGCAATGAAGTTGAAGGTATTAATAGCAAATGAAATGCAATACAACATTGATTCTCTTTACTTCCGTCATCCAGAAATGATAAATAAAGATCTTCTGTGGTTAAGAGTAGAACAACAGAAGTATATCACCCATATTTTATGGCAAGCAGTGCCACAAACTGCAGAGAAAAGTGTTGTTGTAGTTTCTGTGTATACAAGCATCAGGTAACAAAGCGGAACACTAATACATTACACAGCTTGTATGGTGGCACATCCTTGTTATCGATATTTATTGCAAAAATGATGTTTAGTTTAGTGGCCTTTTCGTATGCAAATATTTCAGTTAATAAAAGGTAATGATTGGAACATCCATAATTTTGATAATGTCAAACAGGGAATTGCAACCAACACATCCATCATTTTGTAATATTTTACTATCGCTAGATATTTTGTAACTTTAAAATTTGTGGAGTTTCCCCCTTTAAGAATGTGTATTTTTTTCCGTGCACAAAGTGAATAATGCAACGGAACCAGTTCAAATTATATTTATGAGTGACTTCCCCGCTTATGAAAAATATGGAATAGTTGAAGGTCTCTATCTCGAGATAAACGATGTCACATACTTTGGAACAGTTTTCAAGGTGGGTCTACCTTATGCATTGTATTGTATTGTATTGTATTGTATTGTATTGCATTGTATTGTATTGTATTGTATTGTATTGTATTGTATGGTATGGTATGGTATGGTATGGTATGGTAT
>LD363659.1:70593-83673 GCA_001465055.1 Ptychodera flava
GAATATCTTGGTCGTGAAGCTCTTGTTTGTGGGTGAAATTTTGGAATAAAAATGTACGAGAGGCACAGGCGTACATTTTGGCGTTTGAGACTACCGTTAAGTCTTGATTGACAAGGGATTACGCTAAGCAAGCAGCGTCACAGTATTCGCATGCACTTGGACAACATCCGCTGTGAAAATCCCATTAACACCTACCGTTCACTGCGCGGGTCAAGACCAGGTGTGTACCTGGCAATTGGGCGTCGAAAGGTGGGTCTTACCGTTTTTCTCATAGGGGTGGCCGCTACCAAAAGATCACAATTTATCGACACAATCGGACAAGGTCAGACGTATGACATTGTTGACGGTACAATTTCAGATTACAGAAATGGCCCACACACTAAATGTTTTATCTGGGACATTTTTGTGCTTTTGTAAAAGCACCAGGAGTGGTAGATAAGTTTCGTAATGTCAAACATCTTTGAAGAGGCCGTCCCGTATACGTAAATGGTACGTTCCACTGGCGGCCGTAGTGACAGCGGGAACACTTGAATACCGCAACAGACGCAACATTCGGCCGAAGTTTCGGCTTTTTTCGGCCCCAAGACATTTCGACACCCCCGTTACGATTTATATTTTTCCCTTCAAACTTATTAGTAACTGACAGACCAGTCATATTCATAAGCGTGACCTTTGCGTTCTGACCAGTATAACTTTTACAGTGCCGTTTAGGCGCCGCTTTTCAAACTTTGACAGTGTCGGCGGCTATTGCTATTGAAAATGATATGAAACTCTTTTTCTCACGGTTTTTCACCATGTTCTCATAAACTTTAAAGCATGTGAATGCTGACACTATACTTCTCAGTGTTTCGATTTGTAACATTTGGCACGAGTTCCCCCAACCAGGTAGTGCCGAAACCATTACAACTTCGCCGATGCTAACTAGCCATGTATGCAACCCCGAAATTTCGGGGTTAGTTAATATGCTAAGCCGGTTTGAAGGTGTGAATCACGTACACATCGATAATACCAAAATCAAACGACTCGAACAGCATTTGCATGCAAGGCAGTGTGTGGAAACCGCGACTATTTCTCCTGTAAAGTTTGATAGAATATTATTTTCGTCACAGTCCCTCTACAAGGGACTATGGTTTCGTGGTATTTTCGAATTCTGACACCACATGGCAATTGCGATGCGACATCGGTACAAAAGAACTGGAAAGACGCTTCATTGTACCAACACCTAGCACAAAAGCTGAAAATGGTCGAACGACGTAAGCACGGTCACTCCACAAAAGCGAGTGGAATGACCGTGGCGTGCAGACTTCGCTCGACTTCTATAACTTGTAGACTTGACTGCTACTAAAGTTCAAATTTTACAAGTATAACTCCTACTTTCTTTCGGTCCGCACTTATGACGACATAGCGGCAGCTGTATACCTTACCTCATCCCACCTCACAAGAAAAACAGAGACATTGTCTATGTATTCGACTCGAGTGCATTGCATCCTAATGTAGCCTCGCCAGTCACAATCGTTTTATCAAACGTTTTGAATCAGACAAGGACTTCCGTCAGAAGAAAATCGTAATGAAAATTTGTACCATTCTTGAGGTTGCTAATTCAGCAAACAACACCGGCGATAATTGTGATTGTCTCACAGTCTTCAAACACTCCCAGCAGAACATGTACAGCAAGCAGTGGAGAACGAATTCAATTTTTAAATAGCCAAGTGTAGGTAAAGCTACATCCGAATCAAAAAATATAAAAATACAAAATTGAGAGTCCCTTGATGACGCCGATTTTTTTATGCCGGTGATAATGAGGGGGCCGCGGGCCTCGAACGGAATGATGTTAAGTTTCAGTCGTATATATATAAAGGTTTTCAGTTCGGACTTTGATTTACTTGAATTTGTGGTGATTCGGACTCAGTATTTGCTGCATCAAAGGGTGTAAAGTCACTTTAAAATCTTATCATTTAATGGCCAAAACAGTGACCATGAAATTTAAATTTCCATTTCCACATAAATGTTGGTATTTTAGTCCTGTTTGTGTAGCGTAGCCTCCGTCGATTTTAAATTTCACTGAACGAACGCGGCGAACAATGATTGCTTCCTTGCTCCCTGTTTCTCTTCGTCTCTTTGTCCATCTACATGTATCTCCTCTGTCTTATCTTCATACACAGTCGCTGTCACAAAGAGAATCTATATCCACCCACATGATCTATCTATCTAGCTATTTGTCTGTCTGTTATTTTATTTATGCTAAATGCTAATGGAAAATACTGGTCGAGAAGTTTTATAGCTTGTTCCTTTGTGAAAAAACACCTCGAATGACAATCACTGGAAGAAACTGGATTGCGAAATGAATTGCCCCGCAGCCCGGTCAACTTCCGTTGTCGGACAAAGACGATCTCGTTTGTGTGAAACAGAGGACAAGGCGACATTTCACTCTTATATGATATCCGATATTTACGGCTACTAGACTATACAATATCGAAATTAGATTGGCTTAGCCAGATCTATAGAGGGCTGAAATCTCCGATATATATCGGATATCTACGCGCCATTTTACTGAATCTAGTCTCGTCTAGTATCGAAGCTATAGTCAGTCCTTGGAAGTCGGGTTTGACCAGAACTGTAAGGTGGTGAAATCTCCGATATATATCGGATATTAACTTGCGATTTGACTGAATCTATAGTACCGTCTAGTATCGACGCTAGAGTCAGTCCTTGGAAGTCGGGTTTGACCAGAACTCTGAGGTGGTGCAATCTCCGATATATATCGGATATTTACTTGCGATTTGACTGAATCTAGTATCGTCTAGTATCGAAGCTAGAGTCAGTCCTTGGATGTCGGGTTTGGCCAGAACTGTGTGGTGGTGAAATCGCCGGTATATATCGGATATTTACGCGTGATTTGACTGAATCTACTATCGTCTAGTATCGATATTAGAGTCCCGAAATCGCCGATAAATATCGTGTAAATATCGGAGATTTCACAGATCCGGCGTGCTGAGACACAAGGCAAGTAGTTCTAGTATCGTCTGGTATCGATGTTAGAGTCCCCAAATCGCAGGGAAATATCGGATAAATATCGGAGATTTCACAGATCCGGCGTGCCGAGGCACAGGGCAAGTCATTCTAGTATCGTTTAGTACCGATATTAGAGTCCCCAAATCGCCGAAAAATATCGGATAAATATCGGAGATTTCACAGATCCGGCGTGCCGAGGCACAAGGCAAGTCATGCAAGTATCATCTAGTATCGATATTAGAGTCCCCAACTCGCCGATAAATTTCGGGTAAATATCGGATATTTCACAGATCCAGCGTGCCGAGGCACAGGGCAAGTAATTCTAGTATCTTCTAGTATCGATATTAGAGTTCCCAAATCGCCGAAAAAATATCGGGTATCCTAAATATCGTCGACTTCACAGACGCGGCTTCCCATGGAACAAAAGCACTTCATTCTAGTATCGTCTAGTATCGATACTTGTCCCGAAATCGTCAAACTTCGATACTAGATAGTAAATATCCGATATTTAAAAATTGTGCAAAGTCGCGCCTTCATGGTGAAACACTGCCGTTCTAAAGATACCCAACGTTTTATTCAGATCAGAAGGCATCCATGACCCTCTGGGTTTAATCTCCGCTCCTGCTAAACAATAGCATCTCGTTGGCGTGTACACATGGTAAAAATAATCGATCTTTATTTCTAAGTTTCTCGAAAGAAGTTCAGCATTGTAATAAAGTGAAAGTTTGATCATGACACACTAAATTGATATCAAGAGCTCGTTCGGAAAACGGGTAATGATTGGATCAGGTGATCATAGCCTGGTAGTTCCAGAAAATTATCTGATTACATCCACTCTCTCCCATGGAAATTTGAAAAATTGAAATAATCTGCCTCTTAGTTGTTTTCAGGGCAAGGATATGGTGAACAGTAGGACGCTCGTTAGCTTCATTGCTTGTCAACAAGCAGAGGGTATGCAGGATCAAAATGTAAGAAAATAAAATCTTCCGGGGATGTTACTTTACTACATTGCAAGTTATTGATGCTATGCTCGGACATAGACCCTCGAGGGTCTATGGCTCGGAGAAGTGTTTTAGCATTCACAGAAGGTCGATCGACACTCTTTAGCAACAGTAAAATTGCGCACATGCACACGTCACTGATATGAAAACCTAGCTTTAACCACAGTCCCTCTATCCACTGTGCTTTAACTAATGTTTTACGGCTGAGAAGTGAGCCTTCACGATAAGTGCAGGTATAATGTGATTTCAAAACAATGGAAAAAAGTCCATGGAAATTTGCGGTGTAAATTTTCTTCTGTAGTACTGTTTGATGCGGACCATGCCTGGTGCAGTCAGCCAAAAATAAAGTCGTAGTCTTACACCATGGAGCTAGAAACGGATCTGGATCCATGCTTACACCGATACGTTGTACCGCTGTATAAACCACTGATGATTTATACACGTCTAGGTACACATAAACAGGTGCCAATGTACTCTTGCATTGCACGGCCAAAACCGGTATCGATTTATCAACGCGTGACAGTCCCTCCTCCAAGCAAGAGACGTCCTTTTCAAGCTTCCTGGGTCAACCCATGGAGGTAAGGGTCAGCCATAGTCCGTATCGTGTTGAGGACTTGAGGGTGAGCATATCAAGGTCCGCATTGCCATAACGCTGGCCAGAAAATTCATCGTCAATAATCCCCTCATTAACTGATACTGTGAGCAAACTAACTTCATTTACACTTCGCCGCGAAATGCATACAGGTGGCGCTTTTCGCATCTGATTAACAGGCGTTAATAGGTGTCAAGTTAGCATCGGGGAAGTTGTAATGGTCTTTGGGCGCGTTGCCTAAACGTCTTGGGGTCAGAAATTGTGCGGCCGAAACGACTTTGCGCCGAAAGGTCTAGAAACCCGACATTGTCCGTTCGATGAGAATACTGAGTAAGTTGAACAATTTATGTTCCGGACCGCGCTATTACCCAATAATCGTACAATGCAACCACTCTACCACTAAATGAGAAACCGACCTTGACAAGGTAAAAACATACGTCGACTAACAAATGTTCATCGTACACCGGATGAATGTGAATCAAATAATTTTATGGGAATGGACACGACAACATTGTTATCAGTTACCATGGCAGTAGCCAAAATGCTGCAGGACCGAAAACACATTTCAATATGAATTTGACCGTCACAACGTAATAACGTTATCGCCCTGAGTTTTCATCAACATGTCATCATTGGTCGGTAAACCATTGAATGAGACGCTTACGGGCTAACTACTTGAATACAGTGCAAAACACCATCCTAATCCTGAGATTTTAATGTAATGAAGACGGGTCTGATATCATATTCGCCTGGAATCGATGGTACTCATGTTGGATACGAACGACAGCAGAGAGTGAAATCTATCTGTGACGTATGACGCTTGACGAACGATCTATCGCATGCAACTTGCGCTTGATGAAATGACGTACTAGTACTTTTCTCTATGTTCAAGTTTTCTCAACTTCTCTCTTTTGACTTTTATGCCGCCGACAGGCGATTGGTTCATTTTAGCATAAATGACTCCAGAAACGGTCTTCACCCAAAGAAATGCTGTATAGAGTGAGGACGAACTATTGTCTCAGAAATGCGCGTAGTTTGATTAGTGTTAATCGGTTTTCAAGGCGCGTGAAGATCTAAAAATGGCTGCTCACTGAATCCTCGGTTACTCAAACCGTAATGAATCACAGCATGGAGCTGTTTTTTTTATCTCCATGATCACAGACACCACAAATGTACATCCACATACAAACGCAGATATTTTTGTTGTCAGCAATATTGTTTTCCCTTTATCACTCATCGGGCTCGCTTTCATTCCGCAGCCGTGAGTCGTTTCCGAGGTCGAATCGAATGTTGCACTGAACTTACACTGTTTATTGTCATGGAGGTAATTAGTCCAAGCGCTCGTGTAGACGGCATCGAGATGCCGTATCAGTTCCGACAGTTAGGTCGAACAGTTAATACTCTGTTTAAACCTTACAACTAATCAGTCAACAGATTATGCATAATCCCTTCCCTGGCACTCCCCAAGTTTATTTGCTCATCAGCTACTGTGTAGATTGCGCTCTAAAAAGAGTACAACGCTCCCAAAATTCACCCTTTTTAGCCTCATTTCGACCGTTGACACTGATTTCAATGAGTGAATATACTGTTGAAGTTGAACACTTTGATTTAACTATCTGGTTTTAGTGTTTTGTCGGTTGAGTACATTGTTTATTGCCATTCAAAAGGAAAAAACCGAACCAATTTACTATATCGCCTTTTTCTCAGTTCGGCATTTTGTCACATTGCAGCACGTTCAAAAGAGTTTAACTCGAGAACGCGTGAACGGAAGTTCACCAGATTTTCACAGACGTTTGTCAAGTAGGTTGTCTCCAAAAACATGTCTCAGTTTCTTTATGAAGATTTTTTTAAAGTCGAGTTATTGCTGCTTAATTAGGCGGCATTGTTAGACTAATCGGTGGATTAAATTTGACTCAATGATGTGAAAAAAACTAAGGCCTTTTTCAAAAATCTGAGACACGGTTGTGTAGCCTGTATTCTGAAGACCAATTGCCCGTTAACACCTAAACTATAGCCCCTCTCTGCTCAGACTTAAACTTTTTTACGTGAGACCACCCATTTTCTTTACACTTTCACTAAGATCTTCAAAAAAATTCATCGCACACTAATTTTCTTGACAAAACAAAAATATTCATAGAAATAGCTTTCAGGTGATATATAATACTTGGGTAAAAGTACACATCTTGATGGCAAAGTTCACGTTTGAAATTAGGTCGTCGCAAGGGCGGAAAGCTACCTTAAAATATATGTGTAGAATACAAAATACCGTCGATACTAGAATGTTTATGAATTTGTGTTTCTTCGTCGTTGATTTGCGATCGAAACGTTTGATTTCTACACCACTGGCATTTTGTGTTGTCTACCTCTTCAAAAGAGCCTCTGTCGATGTCCATCAAACAACATGATTAGCATAGCCGATAACCCAAGACACGTACCAATCATCCCTGCAGCAGTAAGAATGTTTACTTAAGCAACATTGACGGGTTTCAAGTTCAACATCACGATCAATGCTGCCGTGGTAGTCAACGAATCGAGGCCCCGGGTCGAGCCGAGGAAGCGAAGGGCGTTCATTATTTCTGACAGCAATGACGATACTCCGGACTCATCAGAAGAAACGCTATTTTACTTTCCAAGAGCGACGAGTTCACGAGGTTATCAGTGCACTTAAAGGTGCAAGCTATTGCTTTGTCTATGCATGTTGTGCACCACGTTTTATTAGCGATCTTTCACTAAACGAACGTGGAAAACGGACGAGAACGTCGTGTTTCCAAGCATGCCATTGGTCCCCATTCGTCACATTTGCATGACTCGTCGCAAATTCTGCAACCCGGTTGGACAGTAGCCTAATTAATTAGTAGCCGACGAGGACTCGTCCGTTCCTTTCGTCGTCTCTCGTCTCATTATAATATTCGGGCGCTGCTTTACAATTGACAGAAATAGTTGCAAAAAAGGACCGTTCATTGATATGGTCGACGGAAGGGGATAAATTGTTATGTTAGGGTTATATATTTGGAACCTTGGATTGGCGGTGAGACTTTTAGATAATAGGGTTTACATCGAAAGTAGCACGACTTCCACAGGCCAGGAGGTAAACCATTCATTTTTGCTCAGATAAAAATACCTATGACACGCACAATATACGGTGATAGTAGCGATGGTTTTAATTCACTTACATATTAGTAACCAGGCAAAAAGACCCAAATAGATAATGTTGCGGGATTTTCCCTAGCGACGTCTTCGCACTAAGTTAATGTGGCGCTGTGCGAGAAAGGCACACACATCGGCAACTACAGGCATGAACCAACGAGGTTGGCGGTACAGTTCTTTTGTGGCTTTATAGGTCTTGAAATAGACTATCACGTGCTCCACGTTAATGTTACACCGATTAAATTCACGATTGAATATTATGCAATCCATTCGATTCTCGCCAACAAGCTGACTCGCTGGAAACTGTCAGAAGAGGATACTTGTTCATGTACCCATGATCAGCTAATAAATATGTATCATTCGGAATATCAATTCCAGTCCAGAACCGATGCCAGGCAACAACTGAAATTGTCCGTTGTCATTTAATGGCAACTTAAATTGTCCGTCTGTCATTTAATGGCAACTTAAATTGTCCGTCTGTCATTTAAATAGCACCAAAATCCAGACTGTAGATATATTATATTATCCCTGTTGTCACAAATTAATTGGGTGCTCATTGCATGACACGAGAATGTCCGCTGTAAAAGTTGTGTTGTGGTTCCGTTGTTGGACGATATATTGCGTGCAACGTACCGTCAATGGCGCATATTGCGTTTGGGAAAAAACTCCCAGTGTCCTCGGAGAGTTTCAATATCCTCCCTTGAAGGCCATCTCACCATTCCTCTGAAATAGTGCTACAACAAGAGTATCAAATGGGTAATTTCTCTGGAAACGGTTTATATGCTAACTTGAAACCATGATGCCAGTGTATCTTCATTCAGGTACTTTCTTAACCAGATCAGTACCAGTAAGATTCGATTTCTTAGTGTCATCGCTCGACGCTCAGAACAGTTTAACCTTGGATACAGATCGGTGACAATCTGATTCAAAGGCTCCTCATTTTCGCCAGTTGGCATCCAGAACAATGCAATGAAGACATACATCTTATTTTTTAAAATTTGATTTAAAACAGGTGATAGATATGCAACGTAATTTTCCAAGACTATAGGCGCCGTGAATGTATCAAGGGAGGACTCGAGTTCAACAGGTTGCGCAGCCTACAATACTTGTAACACCCACATGCTTTCATAATGACAAATCCCTAGAGTTACAGGAAGACGATGGACAGGTGTGCATTTATATCGACACTCAGCACAGTCCTGCCATCCATCTGTCATACGCGAAGCTATTCTCTTGAAGGCATGAATCAAGCGCTATACCGTGGCGGCAACACAGAGCAGCGCCTGAATATTATAATGAGATGAGAGACGACGAAAGGGACTGACAAGTTCTCGTCAGCTACAAGTTAATTAGGCTACTGTCCAACCGGGTTGCAGAATTTGCGACGAGACATGCAAATGTGACGAATGGGGACCAATGGCATGCTTGGAAACCGTCTTCCACGTTCGTTTAGTGAAAGATCGCTATTATACCGCGTTGTTTAACTTCCGTCGTCTCGCGTCTGAGCTTAGAAAGACTCGTTGCTCGTAGTCTTACCGATTGAGTTAGTGCCGAACACTGTTCTTCATTATATTTAAACAAGCTCATTTTGTTCGTAAAATATTAAACATACAATTGATAATTTCGTAACACATAATAATTGGTAATTTTAAAAATTTCATACAAACTTTGCAAAGTATAATTCTTTGAATGATGTTCGAATATTGACAAAAATAACCCGTTCCCGGTAGCCGTATACCGCGGCTGAGAATCGCGACGTCCCGCACCTAGCGCTTGCACGTCCAATAATTTTATGAATGAATTTTCATTCAAATTGATGTTATAGTAATTACCAAATAAATACCTTGTATTAAAAATCCATAGTCTTTCCTATTTCCGCTTGATTCGCACGGAAAAAGCCCTACTAGAGATGCTAATTATCCATAGGAGCAGCTTCGGCGTGCTCGAAGTTAACCTCGACATGTACAGCTGAGCGCAGTCAAGTCAGCTGTGACCCAGCGACGACCGCATAACACAAGCGTATGAATTCTTGTAAAATACTTCCTCTCCTTATTTCGCAGTGATTATCATTCCTGAAAGGTTTATTCACGGAAAACTGGGTCTATGCATGTGATAGATGTATAATTCCCCCGTATTCCTCACTCGTGTGGCTGTACGTACGTACGTACGGCTCGGAGGGATACGGCCGCTACACGGGGAATCACTCGTCCGCGACGCAGCCACACTCGTTCGAAATACGGGGGGATTATATATAATTATCACACGCACAAGCAAACTTTTTCGTTTCTGAATAGGAAATACCCGGATTTATACCCTGGTTGTTCTACGTCACGAAAACCCGCGTCTAATAGTATGTTATCTATTTTGGTACGCCGGACCTTTTTTGCGTCTATCTTCGATGCATCGCGATGTAGTCGTCAATGTAAACAAACAACATGACGGCCTTTAATTCTCCCGCTATCAAAATTTGTGTGACGTGAAAATTTGTAACATCAGCCATTCTTTTTGCAGTCTGACACAGTACATCCATTTAGCAAATTATAAGCCCTCGTGATTTAATTTTGTTACGAATAAGCTCATTTGGGCTAGTATCTGCATAGACCCTGCCGCTTGAACTTTTGACACACAGAGTACCGTACACGTAAGCTTATACTGTCGGGCGCGACGTTACAGAGTGTTCGCACTGTTGAGATTCAATTGATTTTTGTTCTCCAAAAAGAATGCAACTTTCCTCGGAGTGAAATTTCTAGGCCTATGCTACCACTGAAATCGTGTGAAACTCAGCGGTAGGTGCGTGTTGTGTGAGGTCATATGGTTTTTGCTCCATACACAAACGTAAACGCCATCTTCCTTGCCTGACCTCACTCACGTGATCGAGGACTAGAAATGATTGACAACTCACCTGCGGCGTATTGATTACATTCCAAAAGTAGTTGAGAAGTTTTAACAAGGAATTATTGTGGAAAATTCCTTTTATTTTGCAAAATATAATGAACTCTTTGCTGATGCTTGTGATAAGTATATTATATAGTTCCCCAACATTTCTTCGCTCGGCTCTGAAAATACTCTTGACGTAATGACCGTATTATCCCTCGTCTTCGTCTCCTGGCGACACAGTCATTACGTCACTCATATTTTCCTTTGCTGAACAAAGAAAAAATATTAGGGAATATCTTAGTAGCTGATTAGACATAAGGACAACCATGTTATACATTTTGAAGAAGTTGAAATAGCTTGAGTTTTAATTTGAGTAATTTTACACTGTTCACAGCTTGTAATGTGGTCAAGACGACTTTTGCTGTGTCACCTGGATACTGAAGAACAACATTTTTAAAGACTATCCGTTAAATATATACTCCTACCAACAGCTTAGAGAATTGGTACTGCCTGTACATGAGCATAAATTCGAGACTTTATGGTCCGTCAGTTGAGAGTGCTTTTGAAGGCCTGAAGTCATGGCATGTCCAGTTTAATTGTAAAGAAATGCTCTATTGTCCGGTGTTTTCTAACAAGTTCTGGTGAGTGAATGAAAACATTGTGAAATTTGAATCAACCATTCGATCGTATGCATGTATTTGTCAACTTCTTAATCATTGATAACATGTTTGTTTTGATTTTTTTTATTGTTAAATCCATTGATAACTTTGAAATTGTATTACACGTTTAAATCTATTGTTAATCACAAGAGCTACACTTTTTTTGTTCCATAGTATATTGACTTATATTTACTCAGATTTCAGTGTTGTATTTAAGTAATGGAAGCATTTAATGCTAGCCGTAATATTTAGACAAAAATCATTATTCTGATTATTCAATATCAGGCACTGTATATTCTTCACGACAAAAGTCTCAAACCAATAAGCTTTCAAAGGAGACTGACACAGATATATGCGTTCAAGTTTACTAAGGTGTACATCCATTTGAATGCATGAGCTGCACACATGCTTGCCCAAACACATGTGCACAAATCAATTTTTTTGGGTTTTTTATTGTATAATGTCATCCTAGATTTAACTTTCCTGAGCAAGTATGCCATTGTACATTAGTGTGTTTGTATATTCAACTTAATGATATGATTTCTGATAGTTTTATTTTCTCTCTGATGTTTCTATTTTCGATAATTATCTCCCCTACGTTTCTAACTAGATTAGTTTTTATCAAGATTTCATCTTAGGATAGATTCCCAAACCAAGTATAATATATGTCTTATAAATATCATTAAATATATAAAATAATTGATCCAATAATGTAGCTAGTTACGATTTATTAGTACAATTAATGTTACATTTATATATTCATAATTGATCATTTTCGAATTCAGCGAATGTTATAAGATATACTGATCTTAATGTCTCAAGGTAGTACGTGCCTCGCAAGTGACCTAAATTTTTGCTCAAACATTCCTTAATGAAACTTTAAGTCATTCTCTCGCATAACCAAGAGTAAAATCTAGTCACAAGAGAAATAAATAACCTACTAACATTGACCGAAATTTACATTCGAAATGGCTACCATTCCTGTGTTATCTCAACGGAAAAAATGAAATATTCAATTTTAGAAAAACTGAGTCTCATAAATTTTAGATCAAGACAGAACTGTTAAAATTTGTGAGTTCAAATATCTGTCCCCGAGGCGCATTCTACCTAAGTACAATAATTTTCACATACGTTTTTTTCAGTGTTCAAAATGCACTTATAATTAATCAGTTGTGTTTTTTCTTGTTAAAATCACATTTGATATTGCATCAATAAGAAGTCATAGAATTTATAGTCCATACAAAATAAATACCTTGTGTTGAAAATTCATATTCATTTGTGCTTGATTCATCCAAACAAACATGAATGTAAGATGATGTCATCCATAAGAGCAGCCTCGGTGTTCTCGAAGTCAACCTCGACAGCTATGCATCGTTATGTTAGTTGTGACCTAGCCAGACAGCAAAATACAAGCTGTAGAGTTCTTCTCAAAAGATATCTATCGTCCTCCCCGGCGTTAGTGGAATATCATCCCTGAAAGGTTTATCGACAGAAAATAGCAATGCGTCTGATGATGACCCACTTATTCCTATAGTATGACGTTCATTGGCCTCCGTCCGTCTCAAGAGACGATGGATTGAGTCATGTTGAGCTGGAACAGTGTCTACTATGGCTGTGGAGACCTATCCGTGAGTGGCAGTCCTTGTTACAATTGTTGCAGATAAAATCTGTGCTTTTGGGTGTGGTTAATACTTTTCTCTTCTTGCGTTTTTGTGCCCATGATGTGGAAACGATTATCATCTGCTCTTTTCACCCCTGTTTTCACAACATGTCTCCATGATGAACGATCTGA
>LD363668.1:17845-39890 GCA_001465055.1 Ptychodera flava
TAACGGGCTCGGCAAGCCTCGCCCGTTAATTTTTGGCTTTCCTCTCGCCCTTGCCCACAAATAAACGTTAATGGTCAGCGCGTCGCCCGTTATTTCTATAATAACTTTCCGTATTTTGTATAGTACGCGGAGTCCCGAAAACGGGAGACGCGCGACGCGCCTGTTTGACCTTTGACCTAGCGATTATCGGATGTAAGCAAACTATTTTACGGTGAGTTATAGATATAATAATTGTATTCGTAGTATAAGGTTTAAAACACGCTAAACACAAAACTGAGTCTAAATGCAATTGATTTTTATTTTTTAAAACTAATTAAATTGAAAACATTCAGCGAAGTTTGCTTGTACTGCACTGAAAATTAATTGGCTTCGTGCCAACGCAAGGGACTTGTACTACGGAGCAGTAGACGCGCGTTCCACTCATATCGCCTAAATTTCCACTTTTTCAGGTAAAATGCGCGTGCCGCATCCCTCAAAATTTACCATAGAATTAGTTTATACGGACGATTAAAGGTATACTGTCACCTGCTCCAATTTTGCCACAGTTACCAGGGAAACAGAAAATCTGACCAATCACAGATTTTAAGCGGGTGGCCGCTTTTAATAAACAGCGCCCTCACATGGGCATTTTGAATACCAAGGAACGCCCCTTTGACCATATATGGGCATATTTAGATTACAGGTGACTGTATACCTTTAATGGAGGGAGGTGTATAGGGTTATACACAAAATACGGCCCTGTATGGACTCGGGCTCAGTGAGTGACGTATTGGACGAGCCGAAGGCGAGTCCAATACGTCACTTACTGAGCCCATACAGGACCGTATTTTGTGAATAACCCTATATTATTATACACCTACGTCTGTAACCTATGGAGTTTCGTCGTACGGTAAGTTTCGGTATCAGAGGACGCGAAGTCCAATAACTTTGACGCGGAGTACAATACTTTAGGTGTTATTGGACGCTATTTGACATTTGATCTCAAAACACCTTTACGTCAACACGAGGAAAAAGAAGAAAATATTTTACATTTTTTACAAAAATATATACTTCTTAACATTCAGTACTTCACAAAGTAAATCATGGTCAGTCTAAAACCGGTGAATTTGAGTGAAATTATGCTGCTGACGTAAAATTTCTACCACGTGCACTGCGCAGCGCGGGTTGAAATTTCGTTCTGTGCGCTTAGCGGACGCGCTGAACGCGTTCCCAGTCTGCTCGCGATCGCTCAGTGCAGTGCGCGAGACGCATCAACAAAACGCCTAAATTTCCACTTTTTCAGGTAAAATTGGACTAAAAAGGTGTATAATAATACGGTAATTCACAAAATACCGGGAATTATGTCCTCGTACATCGTACGCTACGGTATTGTCCGGACAATACCTCCGCTGCACGATGTACTCGGACATGAATCCCGGTATTTTGTGAACAACCTTATATTATAAACCATGATTATCTTTTCTCCATTACAATAAAAAGCAATCCATGGATAGAGTGGTCTGGGTCAACGACTTCAATCCTATGCAACCAAACGTCAGACAGCTAGCCTAAAGACACCACAAAATCCTGCAGCTATCTGAAAGAATGTCCATGGTTTCCCCTACACCTCCCCTCATGTCGGACAGAGTTTTTGCCAACCTTGGCCAGTTGATTGCAAGACACAGATTACAACGACGACAACGACAACGACAACGACAACAACAACAACAACAACAACAAAAACAAAACAAAGGGAGCTCACGGCCATGTAACAATACTAGATGCAGAGTAATGTGTTCACAGATGTTCACTACGGACAACATAACAAGTCATAGCAACGGTAAAACCCTTCAAGACAACGGGACAGTACAACTTTAATACTGAAAATGCCATTTCTTGTGTATTTTGTGACATTTGCTTATGTCAGTATATTGGCCCAACTACAAACAAAATAAGATACAGAACGGCCGGCCTCTGAAGCATGATAAAATGCAAAACAATGATCTCGACAACCTATCACTATTTGTTCATTTACTTGCGGGTATTTTTCACCCACCCTGTCAGTATGACTGCATACGGGTGATTCTATTATATTTAATACATTTATTTTTTAATACATTTTATATGTCTTCTAAAAATTGGCATTGGATTTTACTCTGTATTTTTACCCCTTTTTTATTTCTATGGTGAAATTTTTACTTCAGTGCAGTTTCATTTCTCCTGTCTCAAATATTTCAGTACCAGTTTGTTTTCTTGCATCTGTCTCTCCCCATTTAAAGAAATTGTTTGTCTATTATTGTACGCTATATTGCACATTTCTTACTTTGTAGGGTTTCACACGTAATATAAACCGCTTTCAATATATGTAAATCAGCTTGTAGGTGTCAATCACTCATTGCATTTCAACCTCTCCTCTGGTTGGTTCAGTGTCATTTCCATCTTGACAGTCAACAAGTGAGTACAGTCTTGCGTTATTCCAAAACTCTTTGTGTAGTATAGAAATGATTAACACCTGGCCCATGGTGTATTGATATTATGCCAAAAGTAATTCGGAAATATAAACATTGAATTGTTGGGGAAAAATCCTTTTATTTTGCAAAAAATACGAATTCTTGGCTCGTGCATTCTATAAGTACTTCCCTAATATTTTTCTTCGTTCGACTCAGAAAATTTTTGTGACGTAATGACTGTGTCACCACTCGTCTTCGACTCTTGGTGCTACGGTCATTACGTCACTCGTATTTTCCGCATCAGATCGGAGAAAACTATTTAAGCAATAATGTACCCCTGCCGGCCTATAATGGACGAAAGTAAACTTTGCACAACACCTCGTACGTTATGGACTGCAACGTTTGCTTGAGACCATTATGGGCTTGGAGGGGGTACATTATTGCTACCATTCTATAGCTTTGGCGATGCCAGTGAATTTGTAGAGGTAGAAAACATATTGGGCAAAAATGCTGAATAATTCGGATACATTATGAGTAATGATCTGAGGGTATGACGTCATAAAATTCACTGGTAATGACAAAGCTATAATATAATCGGGAATAATATCAATTTAATTTGTAGAACGCGAGAATATTTGCTCACCAAGCTCGTTGCAAATTACAGTTGCCATAAATGCGTAGTCCGTTGTTAGGCCGATCGAAGGACTGTTGTACTCCCCAAGGGCCCACCATTGGTATTTGTTGTATACTTCCACATAACCTTCATAAGGAACGTCGTAATCCGCAAGCCTTACAGCGGCTGTCAAAAAAAGCGGGAATCAAGTGAGCCATTTTCAAAATCAAGCAAGCAATTCAAAGTGGTGAGTGAAATTATCTAAAAGTAGTCGCTACGTTAAGTCTGTAAATTAGTAGAAAATATATTGTAGAAGAAGATTTCGCCAAAGTTCGGCCAAAGTCTGAGCGAAACATGTTAGAATGACAAATACAACTTCTAAAACTTACAAATGGACATGACTGCTTTTGAAAGGTAGAAAAGTCTTAGATGATTTTACTTATGTTTGGCTCTCGGGACATCTGGCCTATTTCCGGTGCTATCTCTGACCACACGGCCATGAGACTTTTTGATAAACCGCAACGTCATATATGATGGCACCAATAGTTTCAAAATGTAAAATGTAAACATGAACGTAATACTATCAGGTAAGGGAGCGTTCAGTTATTACGGCCGGGGTGGGCCGGCAAAATTGGGGGGGGGGGATCATCTTCAATTTGAAAACTGCAAAATCGAGGAGGGTCATTTAGATTTCAAACAGCACAGAGAGGGTGGGCTCACTTCATTTTCATATTAGTATCTGTCCCGTCAAAAATATTCTGGGAAGTAAAAATGATTCGCTGCATGATTTAATTTTCTAAAGTCATTTAACTGTAAATCTGAACAAATGTATAATTATCTGTCACATGAACATCTTGCCTTGGCAACTCTTAGGCTTATCCTCTCGTAAATCGTACTCACTGATGGCAATGAACAATTCCTATTACTTACATATTAGAGATATGGCAAGTTTTGTCGGGGAAAATATTTGACAGTTACCTGTAGACTACTATGAAATACCAATATCATAATTGTTGTCTACATCTTAACTTTCAAACGCCCTATTTGAATCGAGTACATTTGTATCAATTTTTAAACATCTATAAAAGCAAAGATAAAAAATTGTTCATAGTTTCCTCATAGACCCCCATGTACAGTTGAATGAACTTTTCGGCAAAATTTGAAAATCAAATTTTTTAAACACACACATCCACTTGTAACCACCCTAGTCTAATCAAATACTTTAAAATAAATTATCAAACGTCTATAAATACACAGATTTAGCTAGTTTTGTTTTGGAAAAAATATATAGAGTTTTGTCATAGACTCCCATGTGTAGTGGATGACCATTTTCAGTGAAATTCCAAAATCAAATATCTTGTACACATAATATGCACCTGTGTCCATCACATTCTAATCAATTGCAAGTATGTTAATTATCCAACGTCTATATATGCACAAGTATAGCAAGTATTTCATTTGAAAAAAATATTAACAGTTTTATTATAGACTCCCGTGTATAGCAGATGAACATTTCCGGTGAAATTCCAAAATTAAATTTTTTGTACATATACAAGTTGTAACCCCTCTTATCCAATCAAGTGCATTTATGTCAATTATCAAATGTCTATAAATGCATAGATATTGATAGTTTTGTACTTAAAAAATATTACATAGTTTTCTCATAGACTACCATGTACACTGAATCAACATTATCAAATTTTTATACACACACACTTTTTACTTGTCACTGCAGGCAATGTACATTTACATCATTTGAATAATCAAACATGTGTTGATGTCAAGATATAGTTTTTTTTTAAATAGGCAACAATTAATAGTTTGCTCAATAGACTCTCATGTATTATGATCTGATATTTTTAGGACAAAGAACTATATCAGCCACAGTTTGCATTTTAATAGTCGCGCAAAAAGTGGTGACCCTTCGTGAAAGGCACTCATGAAATTTCATGACCTTCAAAATTGCTTGTGCGAACAAATTGCGACCGACTTGTAATTTCTGTCCAACCGCTTTGAGGGGGATTTCGAAATTATCGCAAGTCAGATGGGGAGATTTGAACTTTAACGCATGGTGCGTTTGTCAAGGGGGGGGGGGTCATTTGAAATGTTTGTGTGTAGCTTTACTCAAGCAATGGGATGTCATGAAATTTTTGTAATGTTAAAAGGGAGGTCATCAATTTTTGGTGCAATAGACAGGTAGGGGTTCACTTATTTTGACTGATGCACAGGAAGAATTTGCCGGCCCC
The DNA here is from genome assembly GCA_001465055.1 of Ptychodera flava. Taxonomy (NCBI): domain Eukaryota; kingdom Metazoa; phylum Hemichordata; class Enteropneusta; family Ptychoderidae; genus Ptychodera; species Ptychodera flava. The sequence goes on from LD363668.1 coordinate 23,134, forward strand.
TCCCCGGCCATAATGACTTAACGCCCCATAAGGTCATAATATGAACAGATTTGAAAAGGTCATCGGTAGGATAGTTGTAATTAGTGTCCGACATGGGACGCTTTGCGTGTTTCTGTGTTAATAACTTTTTGCATTTCCTCAAAATCCCAATGCACAGTGGCAATAATCCAAGTGTGGATTATAGCATTGTCCATTCAGTGCTTAATGAAGAAGACGTTTTGCCCACCGAAGCGATCCTATACGTAAATCAATTTTTTTAAATTTAATTATAATTAGACTTTCAGTTCAGGTTTCGATCAATAATAACTAGTAATCTCTCTTCATTCACAGGATCCATGGGGCCCGGATCAATTTTGAAGGTGAGAATCATTGATGTGTGGTCATAAGCAAGGTATTTGATTTGCTTACCTGTCACTACGACATGTGCACAGTACTATCAAAAGAAGCAATCAAGTCTGTCTACTCACGTTCACATCTGAGGTAGACGTGTTCATCGCTATTACATTCTCTGTTTGGGATATGGCAGTCAAGGATTGATTCTTCGTTTCCCTTGCAGTCAATGTTTGACATCCAGACGAATGTTGTACTCTTACGGAAATGTATAGACGAAACTCCAGGAAAACCTTCAAAAATCAAGCAAAGAGACAGTACCCGCTAAATCTCAATGTTCAATTGACGCATAACTTACGGTGAAACATTTTTGAAAATAATTATTCCAGGCTTAGTTATTGTCAAACAAGGCTTTACACTTTTGAGCGTTTCCCGGTCGTTATTTAAGCAATAATGTACCCCTTCCAGCCTATAATGGACGAAAGCAAACTTTGCTCGACATAATGGACAGGGGCGAAGCCGAGTACTTTAAGGAATGCAAATTTGCTTGTGTCCATTATGGACCGGAAGGGGGTACATTATTGCTATTATATGGTAGTTTTGGTGAAAACATCTGGGGCCACAATGCTGGATAACCGGATACATTATCAGTAATAATATGGGGTATGACGTCACAAAATTCACTTACATTGACAAAGCTATAATATTATACACAATAAATAGCCTGTGCATTTGGAAAAATACTATGTGAATACAAATATAAATATTGCAGATACAATGTACAGTTAATCGTACAGTTTTGAATTCACGCGAAAGAGGTATTTACCGGGGACCTGAATATCCTAATTCGAAGTGTTCAGTGGAAAACCCCTGCTCCAAAAGAAATCCTTCCCCTGAATGTGAACGTAAACAAACTTCGTTGTGATTTAAACAAATCTGAATTATTCCAATCCTAGGAATGTGCATTTTAACTATCTCACATATACCAATATAGGACTTCTTACCTAACCCCTTGCACGTTACATTTCCGTCGATATTAGTAAAACCCTCAGAGCAGACCTCTCCCCATTGACCGTTCAGATAAACTCTTAAATAACCATCGTTGTAGGCATAGCCACCAGTGAGTTCTATTCGTGCTGGAAAAGTGATAGCATTTCATGATGTGAGTACGTGGTAAAGTGATTATCAGGTAAGGTCACCCTAGAGACCATACACGAGTTTTGTGTTTCTTAAATGTGCAAGCTAGGTATACAGGGGTACCAGTGGATTTTGTTGTCACTGCAGACTTTGCCCTTGGAAGATTCATACCACCGATGGTACTCCAGGGCCTGAAAATTCTTCTTTGTCTCAGAGGCAAAACTGTAGAATTAACACTTTAGTTTAGCAGTGATATCTACGACCCTATTTTATTGTGTCAGATACCGCATTTGTCATTGAGATACATTTTCATATTAACTTGAACTTGTTGCTCCAATTATCTTCAAGTGAATACAACTGAACAAACGATGGCAAGTTGTATGCAGTGGATAAATTTGACCTAAAATTGGTGTCGTCAATTATAAACCAGCGCTTAGGCTTATGTACGCCGATGCATACATACACTTTGGAGGAATTTCAGGTAAGTAAACACAGACCGTGTATCATTTGCTCCTGTTTCCGAGCCAACTTCTAAAATCGCTGTCAGCGACTTGTGATTGACTTCGCATCAACGTATACTATGTGGCAAGCGGTTGTTGTCCATTGACCAAGTGCATAACCTACTAAACTGTGTTAATGCAATGAATTGTTCTTGTTTGAGATGGTATTTAGGTGGTGAGCGCCTCGAATGTGAAAGTCTCAACTTTTGCTCAAACTTTCCTTAACGAATATTTCAACCATTCTTTTTCTTGACATTCATGAAAATTTGAAAATCAAAATGGCCACCATTCCTGTGTTAACTCTATGTAGAAAAATGAAATTTTCGATTTTCGAAAATCTAAGACGGTTAAACGTTTCAAACTTTAAAATGAATCCCCGCAAGTGGTAGATCATAAAACAATTGAAAAAGTTTGAGTGTCCGAATATCGGTCCCCGAGGTGCATTCTACCCCACGGTAGTATGCGCCTCGAAAGTGAAAGACTTAACCTTTTGCTCAAACTTTCCTGAATGAAACTTTCAACCAGTTTCTTACCAAATCAACGATAAAAATCGGGGGTCACCGTGCAAAGTTTGGAACTCTAGCGCAACAAATTACCCAACATTTTTCGATATTTGAAATTCAAAATGGCCGCCATTCAGGTGTTCACTCTATGGGGGAAATTTTGAATTTTTGCAAAACTAAGGCGGTTACAGTTTTTCATTGTCCATGAGCTTTAAAATGATCAGAAAAGAATTGTAGAAACTGAGAGTTTGGTAATCTGTCTCCGAGGCGCGTTTTACCTTAAGAGTCAAACTTTCCCTCTAAAGAGTAAATTAATCTGTATTCCGTACCTGCACACTTTACTACAGCATCAGTAGTTCCATATGCGTCATCGTATTTGCATTCAAGTAGGCTTGAATACGTGCTGTTTTTTGCCTCGCACTCAACATTATTCATAAATATTTCACTGGTTGCTGGACCTGGATATGAAAAAGCACTGGAAATACTAGCGCCCTCTGGGAAACCTGAAAATGACGAGATGTAAAAAGTATAGCTATCACACACGGTTTTAATATGGCTTTTGAGCAAATGGTGAACGCATTCTTACGTCCCTTTTCGGTCATATTTTTTAAATGTTATGTTTTCAGCATTATGTTGCAAATATTCTTCCTACAAAGTTAACACAACATTGCAATGTTAATCTTAGAGCTTAAAATCAAGCCTATGCTGAAATCTACGTTGATTTTAGACAATGTTTAAATGATATAATTTCATGTATTTTTATTTGGCATAGAAAGATGACAGAGAAAGTTTTAAATATGGCTAAACGGCCAAAGTAGACGTGTGCTTGGTGTCCGTCACCAAAATTATAGTATCAAATAATTTTCAAAATACATATAAATTGCTATAATGTGTTTAATTTTGTTCAATTGAGCAGTTTCAAAAGAGTATCGATTGTCAGCGAATTCAGCCATAGACCCTGGAATTTTTCCTTAGGGTTAAAGATTTACCAAAATGATACCTATAAGGAACGGGCGCCGTTGGAAATTAAGAGACAACAAGCTCCGATTCAAAAATTTCTTTCCCTTATCTAGACATGTACATTTATAATATTACACTTTGGCTGGACGCAGATATTTTAAACGGACTAAGTGCTAGAGTTTTGCCACAGTTGAGAAACACTCACCCAACTCACGACATAAAATCTCGGCGTCTTCGACATCCCATTTTGAATTCAAGACTCTACCCCAATTGCCATTCATGTAGACCTCAACTCTACCCTCGTTGGGAGGGTAATCGCCAGAAACCAATCGGAAGGGAGCTGGTGAATAACGAAATTGATAATGCTTCAGCTGCCATAGATGGCGGTGTTCGTGCAATGTAATCATTTGAAATTGTAAGAAAATTAACATATTTTTTATATTTTTACAAGTCACGAGTTGACTCGATTGTAAGAAGAACATATTCTAACATCTTTTCATAACCTCATACATATACTTTTCTTGGATGGTTCATGGATTCTACTGACTACAAGTTTGTCTAGCTTTTGTAGCTAAACACATTAATATTCATGATAAACTTTCTCAACTGCATTTTGACCCCAACTTACCTTATAGATTCAGGAAGACGCTTAACACGATTGGAACTAATTTGAGATAATTGGACGTGAAGTAATGTTGATTTAATCTACAAATATAAGCTCATCTACTTTTTTTAAGTTATACACTTGTTTTTTATGAGTAATTTGTAACATTACCACATTCAGGTATAGGACACCTACACTTTTGAGAAATTTGAAAATTATGAATATCCAATTATCCAAAAGTAGTTCCAATCATATTGCTGACACGCATTGCATTTTCTTTGAATTAGGCGATGTTTTTCCCCAATATGATTGAAGTGGCATTGCATACCCTAGCCTTCAATAGTATACTTCTGTACATTAAGATTGCCCCTGAAAGATACAAACCTTTGCAATGGACTGCCACATCACAGCTTGCACCCGAATCTACAGAATCGTGACGTCGCAAAGACGGACAGAAGGCTATACTTTTCTCATGACCAAGGCAGTCGACATTATCCAGCAATATTGGACTCCCACTTGTGATTCCATACAGTGATGGTGGAATTAGGAGATCTGATCCAGATCCTTCTCCTAAATTCAAGAAACAGGAAAAAATTTAATAATGACCCAGAGTGTACGGCCATAAGTGTCAACGTGTAGCAGGATATTTAATTCCGCAGACGCAGTTTTTCTTTTCTCACATATCTGTACGGTACAACACATTTTTGAATAAGATTATCCAATGTCAAATCTATGAGGGCAAAGAGGTCACTAGTAGCTACAACTTACATTATTGTTCCTCATAAATTAAGGAGTTTTACTTCTGTACTTGAAATAATAATGAACTTCGTAGTGAGGTAATAAGTCACCTATGTTTAGTACCAAAAGACTTTATTTACACTCAGGGTCGCGCTTAAAAGTAGAAAATTATCGGGACTGAGCAAGTCTTGCGAACCGTCTGACTGAGATATCGCTTCTTCTCTTTCCGATTTTTAAATTGCAACATCTTGATCAAAACCACGGGGACTGTGAAGCATTATCTTTGACTTGATGATGGTCTTACACATTCTTATGTGTAAATTTGTAGTGTTCATAGATATCAAATAGCTTTACATGAAATAATAAAAGCCACTTTCGTTTCATTTACCGACTTGACGTGTACTAAAAATCACAATAATAATCTGCAGAATTGCTCTGGACAAGACATGGTGCCAAAATGTGCATAACATTATTTCAAAACTGGATTCATGAAATATTTGATGATATGATCATCCTCCTTACCGTGCAACTGACGGCAAGCAACGTCGGCACTTGACCTCGTCCAAGATCTAGCACATCCACGACCCCATGTCTGAGAATACTTTATGTGAAGTTTTCCTTGGTAAGGCGTATACCCATCAACGAGCCTTAACTCGGGCACTGAATGAAGATATCAATGCAATGTATAACTTCAAAGAGTTAATACTAAGGCAAACTTGTTTACCAAAGGATGTGCTCTAGAGGGTAAAGATAGCTGTTTTACATTCACATGTGGCTATTACAGTCATGATGGAATAAATTTATTTGTTCCGTATAGGTACGTAGAGTACTACATGCCTGTGTATTTGTAGGTTGTGGTTGTATGACACATGGAATCTTATTGGATCAGCCGATCCTAGCAAACACGACCATGCCCATAGCAATGGCAAAAATAACGAGATGCTTGCCATATATATCATATCGAAGGCTGCTGCATTCGGTAAAAGTGGAACATAACAGCCTGCCTTCCCTAGCAACAAGTAACACACCCATAACAACATGTAAATGTGGTGATTTACACTACCCGATAATACTACAAAAATATGAAGAACTAACCCTAGTTACGGTAACCAAGTAGTATATCACATATTACAGCTCTATTTACTCGTAATTTTGGAAGAGAATAATCGAAAGTTGCCTCGAAAAGTCGATTAAAATGTTTAAATCTTCCTGTTTCAAGGCGTGTACTACCGTATGGAATGCACAATTTGATTTGAAACAATATGTTCGTTCTAAATTTTGGGGAAACCGATAGGGAGTGAATATTGTGGAAAGAATGGCGTCATTTTTATCGAGCTGTCAGGACAATATGCTCATGACTAAATCACATTTTTTTTAAATCCTGGGCAACATTATATTGTTTACCTTTACTCCTCATATATAAAATCATGAAGTTTCTTAACGAACAATCAAATTTCCCCATTCTAAATATCTTCTTCACAGCTATAATGACGAATCACCCACCTGAGCAGACGGTAGACGCTGCATCAGAAGAGAACGAACCACAGTCATGGCGGCAATTTTTGACACTGCTTTCAATGCCAGTACACTGGATGGCGTTTATCTGCTGATTGGTTGTTGACGGACACTTGATACAACTATCCTGAACGGCACCGTGCAAGTATCCTGCATTGATTAAGAAAGCAGTGTTGTTGAATGTGTGGTCGGACAGAAATCTAAATGAATGCTCTTTTACTGCCAGAAGGGATTAATCAAGAGCTTCAGGCAAAGGAATGAAGTCTTTCCTAAAAAAGATTTTAAAACACACTTCTTGACTGTAGACAATTTGACTGAATTTTCTTTTCAGGAAAAAAAACACACTTTTGTGTAACCTTAAACCAAGTTTCCGTTATCGTAGTACGTGACAGACAAGCAGGTAGCAACACCTGGTAGACCTGCTGCGCTGTTGTGCACAATTTACAGAGTAGTGTTACCTTCCGACTAATGTATGCGTGCACGCGCATATACGCAGATAAGCTGATAGATAGCTAGATAGGTACACACACATGTATACGCATGCATGCATACATACATACATACATACATACATACATACATACATACATACATACATACATACATACATACATACATACATACATACATACATACATACACACATACAGACAGACAGACAGACAGACAGACAGACAGAAATATGCAACTGAAAAAAACAAACAATAAACATACCAAGTTCTCTGCAAACTATGTCAGCGTTAGTTTTGCCCCAATAGGTATCTGCGACAGACAACCAATTCGTTCCTGAATAGACTTCTACGTAACTTCCGTTGACAGAACGTTTGCTCTCCTCATGTAACCGAACGACACCTAAACCGTAGAAACGAAAACAAGAATTGTAATGTACATATCATATTAAAACATATACGATATACGATGACAATACTGCTTTAATCGAGAATATACATATACTTTAATATAAACGCCACACTCGATTTTTTGGGACGAAAGAATATAATTTGATGACCGTGAAAGGTCATTGCGAAACGTTCAAATTTTTTAAAGGATGTTGACGCAAAGTATCGCCTCGGGCGACTCGCATCTCATGCAGAATATCATCAGTTTTTTCGCCATTATTGCCTTGCTATATGTTTGAGGCTTCCTCACATCTTAAAGCGTCAATGGCCCTATCTGTCAGCATTTTTTTCCGATGAAAATGTTGGTAATTTCCTTTTTCCATAGAATTTTATTACTCTATGTGGTATTTGAGGTAAACGTTTAGCAAATACTTAGCAAATGATAGTTTTCTACAATTTATGCTGATTAATTGGTTGTATAAATACATCACTTTGATAAAAGTATCACTGTGTGACAGTAAAAACTACCATTTGTAAGCTAATTCTAGACATCGTAATGATCATTAAATATAAACAATTGTGGATCATGTAGATAAATTACACGCAAAAACATGAACAGAATATTAACCTTGACATACGACGCCTGCATCGACCGCGTGATCACATACAGCTGGCTTTTTGTGCTTGCAGTCCAGCAGACTCGTTTCTGATCCATCACAATACATATCCGATATGCACGTTTGTCCAGTGCCTTCGCCGAAGTCAGCCGTGGTTGAAACTTGACGATGTCCGAGAAAACCTTGAAGTACAATGAATGATATTGAAAGTAAAGAACGGCGTCAGCAAAATTAATTTTGTCACTTTAAAGCTAGAAATACGTCAGGTACGGTTATACTTCACAAAAACTTTAACCACGAAGACATAAACGCATTATGTGGAAGAATTACCGTTTCACTTATGAGAATCTTCAGATTGAGTCTTAGGTGTTGAAAAGTTGTTTATACGTTCTAATTTTGCTGAAGCAATGATGAATTTACTCTTTTCAAGTTTCTGAATCATTCAACAGATGTGAACTGTGCGATATGTATTTGAACAGTTTATTTGTAAGGTAGTCGCGTATAAATTTCCTTGTCCATATTTAAGCGGCAGACGGCAATTGTTAAAGAAAGAACATTCCATTCAAACGCTCCTATATTCTCACAAAAGTTAACATCATTCTCACACTAAGGGTAAAAACTGAATTTTGTGTTGCTATCATAAAGCATGTGGTATTAAGTTCAAGCTTTCATTTATTTAGACGTCCAAGATGTAGGAAATTGCAAATATGGAGAGTTATGAGCATTTTGATTAAATTGCCATATTGTTCTTAGTTCAGTAATTTATAGCAAGGCGTAGGCTGGCAGGCCGTAATTGTGCACTAGCCTGTGGTAGAATGACATTGCAGAAATTGCGCTGACAATATGGCGTGTCCAATAGACAGACATTCGCTAGCAGCGCTCAGTTATCGGAAGGAACCGAGTGCAACAACATGCTTATGACCTCATAATTGAGATGGGATGGGAGTGATATCATATTGACCCACTTTTACTTACCGAGCTGCTTGCAAACTACATCTGCTGCACGTGAGTCAAACCAATCTCTGTAAACAGTACCCCATTCATTATCAATCAGAACTTCAACTCTTCCCTCGTATGGCGTACTACCACCAACAAGCCGAACAGATGCGACTATGAAAGAAGCAAACCACAGCAAAATCTTAGTTGAATTGACTGCTTTTAATGGGACAGAACTGGACATGTATGCCTAATACTACAAAAACTCAAGTCATCGTCGAAGAGTAGAGGATCACGTGGTCAGCTTCATCAATGCTTCAGGCCTTTTACTTCAGTACCATGGTTCAGCCCAATCACAGGGAATTTTGGTTGAATAGGTTAAAGGCATACTGTCACATGTTCCAATTTTGCCACACTTACCATGGAAAGAGAAAATCTAGCTAATCACAGATTTTAAGAGGGTGGCCGCTTTTTAAAAACAGCGCCCTCACATGGGCATTTTAAATACCAAGGAACGCCCCTTTGACCATATATGGGCACATTTAGATTACAGGTGACTGTACACCTTTAATTCAGTGGCAATTGTGAGTGAGCAGTGACTTGCCTCACCTTGACATTCGACTCCTGCATATATGTTTCCAGAACACGACGTTATACTGCTGAACGGCCTCTCAGTTTTGCAGTGAAATACGGTTGTTTCATACCCATCACAGTCGACTCCCGACATCCAAATTTTTCTTGAACTTTGAGTGTCATTAAAGACACGTAAAGCGCCCCCTGAATAACCTAAAAACGAAATGATCATGATCATCATGATAAGCATTATCGTGGTCATCGTCGTCATCATCATCATCATCATCATCATTATCATCATCATCATCAACAACTTTACCGTCAATGATCTTTTAATTAAGATAAAGTAAGGTTTTCAGTACCAACGATGTAACATACGGGTCGATGCACATTATCACTTTAAAATAAAATACATTATAAATGTACAAATTTCCGGCAAAAACCTCAAATCAACATGAATATCATTCCGCAGATGCATTTCCAATAAAGTATAAAAATATGCAGGGAACAGAGTGTTGGGTAGTTTTATGCAAATAGGAAAATCAATGAATTCGTAAATGTTATCATCTAAATTATCAGAGAACGTAAACAAACCTAATTCACGGCAAACAACATGAGCATCATTTATGTCCCAGCCTTCACTGCACACGGCTCCCCACTCCAAATCATGAAACACCTGTACCTGGCCACGGTGGCTGGAATTTCCTCTGAGGCTAACAAGACCTGGCACAAAGTTGAAAATTAAGGAAAAAAATTAGTGACGCTTGTTATATGCAACATTATCGTAAATACTCTCCTGCTCTGATTTGGGACTTAGTGTAGCCCGCCAAGGTGTTTACCTTGTCATTGGCTTTGCCAGACCGCTGAAGGCAAACGTGCTTAATTTTCACTTAAACTTCATTTCACATTTCCGTAAAAGTCTGATGAAATAATGTTAACAGGGCAGTTATTCAGTCGTTCAACTAGAGGGTAAAAATTGGTGTAGTCAATGTAAAACGGTTAGTGTCGTTATCTATTCATATTATTTCAGTTTCTATTTGATTCACGCATAATGTTATTTACATTATTCTGATCACTGAATTATGTAGTTAAATTCGAATAGAATGCGCCTCGAAAGTGAAAGGCTGAAACATTTGCTCAAACTTTCATTAGGGAATGTTTCAACCATTCGCTTTTAAAATAAATAATAAAATCGGGGGTTACCATGCAAATTTTGGTACTAGAAAAACAATTTAGACAATTCAAAAACAATTCAATTTAAAATGGCCGCCCCCTGTGTCAATCCTATGGGAAAAAATCGTTTTAGAATTTCGGAAAACTAAAATGGTGAAAACGTTTCTCACACTAAGAGCTTTAAAATGAGCCAACATAAGTGTTATATCTGAAAACAATGGTAAAAGTTTGATTTTCCGAATATCTTAGACATGCTCCAAGTCTGTGGGCATATAAGTGTCATAACATAAAGGAAAGAAGCTGGAACTGTACGACGAGTGCTGATGTATAACTGGAACTTATTTATTGAATACAGAACCATGACTGGGCCTCTGGGCCCAACCGCTGATGCATGAGTCTGTCTGAGTCCTAGTTGGTTCTGTTTCCTAGTTACGGTCACTCCACTAGAGAGTGACCGTGGTCCAAGTTCTAGTTTCGGTCAAAGTTCTAGTTTCTGAGTGAATGTCCTGTCTCGGTCACTCCATGAGAGAGTGACCATGGTTATCGGTCCTTGAGTTCTCGTGTTTCCTCTGAGTTAGTGTGTCTTTTTATACAGTATCCTGGCTATGTCGGATGCCGACACCATAAAGAATATAATAAGACAATACTTTGATTTACCCACATTAGAAAAGATTACAAAAGTAGAAATTATCACTTGCCCGTGCGTGGCTTGCTACAATTCTTTTGTTTCAAACCCACGCCACAAATAAATTAAAATGAAAACAACGGCTCAATCTTACGATTGGTTGAAACACAATAGAACATAGGGGTAGTACGCAGAATACCTCCATGAGAAAAATAAGTTACTGGATATTTCTTTCAAATGTCTAAATGAGCGAGATCATGTTGTTGTCGATACAATGCTGGTATTTCGTGGCGCCAGCGTTGTTAGAGTCCAAACAAAGAAACGTCAGCTTGATCACTCGCGTCCCAGAACGCTAATGTATTTTGAGCGTGAAATATTACTATTCTGGAAGATTATGACATAAGTATCGAAATATATAAGAAATTGAAGGACTTAACATCAGCAGACCGTCGCGCTAATTGTAGGCTGTTACGTAGATCGTGAGGTGAACGCCTTGGCCCACAGCTAGTAACTCAGCTGCCGAGAAAAGCCAGGCGACTGGGGCCAGTCTACTAATATCTATCCGAGGCACATTCTACCTTAATCATCAGGGATCTGCATACATCTGATTAAAAACATAGCATGTACATAAGCTGATGACGTTTTTTGGTATATATCATAATTTATGTCATCGATGCATTTATTCTTTTATCTTGCAATAGCAATGAGTCAAAATCTGAAAACTGACAATTTACCATGTTTCAGTGAAAACTACAGCATTAATATACTTGCTCACGTGAGACGAAAATAACCAAAATAATTTGCAGGGGTAGGTGACTTTGCCCTTTAAAAGGATTAATTTATTCCTTAGTTTGGTGTCCCGATTTGGGTATTATATGAAGGATCTCTGAATCCTTGTATGCCTTGAAGGAGGCAAGTTCGAGTGACTTTGTGTTAATGAATCAATTATTTCAGTGCATTAGGCTGCGTTCACAAATAACGATTAGGGGGGGGCTGGAGGAATCTCGATTGAAATCTTATTTTTTTTCAGATCCCCCTAAGTACCCTAAAAAAATTTCAAATGCCCCCCTCTATATGGTCAAAATTTTTCAAGTGCCCCAAACTATCACAGGCCCGCATATTTGTAAAGGATGTGAGCTCTATTGCGCCGTTATGCTCACAGGTGTTCAGCACTACCTGTATTAGCACTTTGTATAGTCATATTTCCAAGGCAAGTTCTTTAAATGCATCAGTGAATTTTTAGATTTACTGGTCTAAAAGCCAACTTGAGTTAATCCAACTCTGGCCAGGTCAATTGCTCCTGTTGAAGAGCACACAAAACGCAATCATGAGAGAGTAGGAAAATTGTGAATTCTGGCTAATTGCGGTATTGTACCTACCTATATATACCAAAAATTGTTTCAAAACTACAAGACCTATATGAATTAGATGCTACTCAAAATTGACAATACCGGAAAGTTAAAATATTCCATCAAATAAATGTTTTAATCTCTGAAATTTTGGGTGTGATAATTGCAAATTTGGTTAAAAAATAAATAATTCCATTTGGTCACATATTTTTTCTTTTAGTCTTTACTATTCAAAGTTTTACTTCTGTATCATTTTATAATAAGATTGTGAAAATTTAGAAAATCAAGCATGGTGACCCTATCTTTTTTCTTTAATATTTGATTATTCACATATGCCAGAATTCAAACATTTCTGTTTTCTTCCGTGTGTTGTTCTCTGGCCTGATCTTGTGTACAAGTGAGTTTCACTGTCATGAGTGTCATTTGACCAAAACTCTTCTTCAACTACCATGTACATCAGTGTCAGAGCTGTCTCTGTCACTGTTCAGGTATGCAGTGACAGTGACACTGCAGTAGCAGGGTAGTATCTGATATTGACAATACCCGTAGGCAGTAGCTGTATTAACTTTGATAATTTTGGCAATATTTTTGTTCAGTTTTACAACTGCGTTCTTGTTCAACTCCCTACAGCATGTTGAATTGTCCAGTATTCAGCTTGCTATCACAGCCTATGTACCGGTATGTGTACCATGCATTTCTACCACTGACAACTGACTGTCAGTCTGGACTCCAATTAAATTATCACCAAATACATATTTATATGTATATATACAGGCTTTGTCGACACACTAAATATTGTGTGTTTGAGCATGCTGTAGGGAGATAGCAAGAAACTGTAGTTGTTATATTGCATAGAAATATTGCAGAAATCATTAACAGTTGCAGCTTCTGCCCTGTTTCGAGGCTCAAGTTTGTTTTTTACGACAAATCACACGTTTAGATTTTTCGAGATAAAAATCATGAAATGTGACAAAATGGTTCTAGATTTTGTTTAATTATTACTAACATTACAACATTTTGATGACATAAAAAATGGTATTCATTTTTCATTGAATTACCTACAAAAACTTGGAATTGGAAAATGTAAAACTCAAAAGGGACCCAAAAATTTTCAAGTACCCCCCCCCCTACAGGTAGAGCAAAATTTTCAAGTCCCCCCTCCACTACCCCCAAAATTTTCGAATCCCCCCTGAATTCCTCCAGCTCCCCCTAACCGTTTTTTGTGAACGCAGCCTCATACGCCAAAATTCAGGCAGACATACCTTGACAAACGACTCCAGCAATCTTTCCGATGTCAACGTCGTTGGTTCCGTTAGTTACCTGTGAAAATGGACATTCCATAAGTCTACTTTCATCCCCTGTGCAGCCAAATTGTGTCAGCCATATTGGACCCGCTGTGTTCCTTCCGAAAAATGGCTCCCTTTTCACCTCCTTCACCGATCCATAACCTTGGATGAAAACACGTCAGGGTTAGAGTGACATATCATCAGATATACCGTTTGAGAGGAGAGAGAGTATTACACACGCTTACGTCAACACGCTGAATATCAAATTGCCATAGATATCGAACACTGAAGGAGTGAATGTGTTGGCATTAATGGTTGTTTATATCGAGAATGGACCGAAAACCCTGCAAAGAAACTTAGTCTCAACAACTCTTAAAATAATGACTCTGCTTTCTTTTTTTCATACTGATTTCCTCCTTTCTTCAAGCGAAATATTAATTCAGCATTTAATTGTTCGCAGTGTTATTATTAACTCGAATTTGTCATACCTAGTTCCAAGCAAACAACTTGGGCATCGTCGATATCCCAACCGTCACTGGACACCGATCCCCATTCACCGTTGTAGTAAACCTCCACTCTACCCTCATAGAACCTAGATCCACCGACCAATCGTACCTCACCTGAAGAATGAAAGGACGACTGTTATTGTACTTCCAATATTGGTGAAAAAATTGTAAACTTTAGACCCTTAAATTATAACATCGATGGCATTTCAGACACTAAGTTTTAATTTGGCACAAATATACAAAAAAGAAACAATTCGAAAGTTAAAATTATTTGCAAGTTACTAATAGCAGAGCAACAGCAACGATAAGAATAGTAATTGTTTTCAAAGGCCGCATTCCCTTCTTATTGCGTGAAATTCACTCTTCTTGAAATAACAAATGGCGTCTTTATGATTGGATTGTTCGTCTGCGACACCTTCACCGACCTGTGTGATTTCAAAAACGTTTTCCATTAAAACAGAATTTGATAGATGCACCTTGTCATGATGCGTATCACCATGATATGACGTGGTGTGCAATCCAAGTGTGATTTAGAAGGATTGCTACTGTATTATGATAATCGTAACCTGTGTGTAATGTAGTGTTGAGAAAGCGAGCTGTTTGACTTACTTTTACATTTAATAGACAGGTCTTTACTATGGTCACATTCCGTCGATACTGTATTGATGGAACAATTGCGCAGAGAAGCCAACTCTTGGACAAGTTCTGGCGGTACAGTCGTATCGATGGAGTCATTACCCAGAAACGGTATATTTTGAACACAGTCTATGTTCCACCAAGAGATCGGACCAGAACCATTTCCGAAAATGGGTGTCGAAAAGATATCTTCTACACCAAGATCAAAGCCTGAATTTTTTCGCATGAAAACAAATTCACGGGGTCAAAGAAATGTAAGCCTTAACAGACGTACAAAGGGCCCTATTTGTCACACTGCATGTCAGCATGCACTTTAAACTATGTTGGTATTTAGAGAAGTGATTGGAAGCTTGTATTAATTTGTGACAAATTTGTGACATTCAATAGTCATGACGTCATGGTGTGACGTTTCAGTAGAATCGGCTTTTGTTTTTTGAGGGATGGTCACCGAACGTCTATTATCTAGAAATAGCACTGAAAGGCAATGCCTTATTGACTACATGTCAATTCATATTCGCATCAGTCCATTTTGCTATGTCATACGACTCACAGATTGTTTTTTCTCCCTGACTTTCCACGGGTCCCGAGAAAGGTATCATTTATATGATATGTATGGTTGTTTTACTGCAGACGTCTTTTGTAGTTGACAACATCAACAGAAACCTGTCGATCACTGCCAGGTATTGAACTTATTGTTCAGTTCACTTTTTATCATTGACAGTTTTGCATTATGATACTCTGTTAAAAATACAATGAGGAAAATAACGTGTAAAATGCCTTACTGTGTTTTTTTCAGTGAGTGATAACCTAAAGAATTTTGGTAATATAGTCTGTTTTTTGCAGTCGACATCATGTTTGCGCGATATTGTAAAAAGGATTGTTGTCTCCCGTTTTCTTACCTAATTCTTTGCAAACCACGCTTGCGTCAACATCATCCCAGCCGATACTACACACAGTGCCGTACACTCCGTTATCAAATAATTCAAGACGACCCTCATGATGTGACATACCGTCGGCTAATCTCCAATCAACTGAACAAAGAAAGATAGAAATAAAAACTACATTTTCTTTTCAATTCGTATTACCAGCAGAATTTCAAACTGGTGACTATTTAGCATGAAAAAGTCGTAGCACGTGTCGGTGATCATGGCATTGCATACATTTATATTTAGTTTCGCATCTAAAGAGATTAACATAAATATTTTATTTCTTCAGTGCGTGACACACGGAAGGATACATAAATCCGGCATTCTTTATGAAAACAGATGGATTTTCTTACCAGTAGCTCTCATACTGAATAAAAAACCGGACCTCATGCTTGTCACCGGTTTGCAAATAAGATCAATGTGGGTCCAGTATCGTCCAGTCTTATCCAATATGAAAATCTATTTAGATAATTTCCTCGTGATTCGAGGAGTTGTTTCATCTTGGACGCTTTTTGTAAGATGTCATAACCCAGAAAACATATCGTATATAAGTGTGATAAATGATATCTGATAGTATAAATGAATCTCGTCGTTAGACTTAACCTCATGCGCTGGTTGACAAACTAATATACCCCGAATTAAAAATGTTTGGCAGGATGTTCTCACCGTTTTCGAAACACGTGAAACCATTTCTTGGTTTCAGGACCAAAAGTCCGTCTCTTTTGGTTTCGTCTTTGTCACTTGTACTTTCAATTTTGGGTTTGTTCTATGCTCATCAATTATTTTTGTTTGTGAGTATCTGAGTTGTAAACACATGGCGCCAAAGTGACACGATTTCTTGACCTTAAATCAGTTTATGAGCTACCCTTGCTACCCTGTCAGTGTTGTCCTTATATTTAAAAGTAGCCGGGTAATTTAAGAAAGTAGACGGGTGGACTGCGAGGAAGCGAAGCGAGCGAGCGGCGAGTGAGCGTAGCGAACGAGGGGGGAGAGCGCGAGAGGGG
>LD363668.1:41334-59374 GCA_001465055.1 Ptychodera flava
GAAATTACAGGTCTATAAAATAATCTAATGACGTTAAAAGTAGCCGGGAAAAAATGCAAAACAGCCGGGTTATTTACCCGGCACCCGGCTTCTAAGGACAACACTGCCTGTACCTTGCTACCCTTGTAATATTTCTAAGAAACAATAAAACTGCCCATCTTACCATTGATTGTTACTTCAAAGCTGCACCATGCCACGTTATCGTAGGAATCTGATGCAGTGACGTTGACAACAGTCGTCCCGATAGTGAAACCCTCGCCCGGTGCGTACGTGCCCGTCGCGTTGATCAACTCCAGAGAATTGTCCCAAACAGTCGGTAGAACGAAGTCTATTGGATGCTTCCTCTCTCCAACATTCGCAAACTCCGTAAAATTACTTGGACAACTTGTGACCAGAATAGGCACTTCGACATCTTCAAAAATAATGAGAGGAATCGTCCGCTAAGTTTGATAGAATATCACGTGATATAAAAATAGACAAATGACTTTTAAAAGAGGTCAATGAAAATACCGCACGTTTTTGGAAGTAGATCTGAAGTTGGTCAACTGCTACTCTTGAGTTCGAGATTCAAAAAAGGTCGGCTAAGCTATAGCTGTGTCTGAGTTTAACAAACTAAGGTAACGTATTCTTTATGGCTTTTTAGTGTCTGCGTAGGACTACAAGCCCATAACGCTCTAAGTGTGATTAAAATCATAGAAGAACCCATCAACACAACAACCCACAAATAAAAGACAACAAGTGAGTGAATGTACGATGGCATCAGTATCGATACAGCAAACTGAGTCCAGGAAACCTAGTTCAAGCATGAAATATCTTGTGTTACTTCATTTTAAATTGTTAGAATGGTCACAAGCCAGCACTATAATACATAACATACATTGACCCTCCCTCAAGATCTTTGCATTGCTTTGTTTTGCAAAAAAAGTTAAAATTACGAGTTTTTTGTAACAATGGTGGTAATAACATGACGAAAGTCTGCCAATTGGTGATCTCAACTGAATTGAAATTGTGTCCATATATACGGTAGAATTACAAAAAAACTGACATTGTTACGATGCCTCTCGTTCAGTTTTACATACTTGGTCGAGAGAAGTAAAATAGCTTGGCTCGAAAGATTCATAATACGTCATCACCGGATGTGTGTCAAGCTTTTATGCAGATTATGGTGGGCATTTGAATGTTACTACCGACCAGGTGTTGACCGAGTATATATAGACACGTTCTCAGCGGACACAGAGAGACTTGACTGTTTGACATCTGGAAAGAGCGCGCCGGTCTGACCTGGGAGGTTGCTTCACAACTGACAATATAGAGAAACTATAGAGATTTGAAGGAGCTAATGTAAATGTTGCAGGACTGTCGATATTATTTGTTCAGTGTATAAAGAAGGTGATCGGAAAACGCTATCGTCATTGTCAAACGACCACATCATCAAGTTGTGGACTGTGCATTGAGTCCAACATCGCTTTTCTTCGCATTGCCACGTTGGACTAAAGACCAGGCTGTTTGGCATAAAACAATGCTTCACTAACTTCTGTGAATTGGTTACGTAGAAGAAGATAATCCGCTTAAAGTTTGGATTCCCCCTCAAAACACTAAGAGCTTCAGAAATATTGGATGAACAAATCAACCTAAAATGATATTATTTGTAATGAAGGGACAGTTTTTTATAGAAAGCTGTTTGCAGATCTGACTATCAGTTTCAGAAATTTTTTGAGAAGATGGCCTCTCAGGAGTTACCTTCATACTACAATCCATAAACGGTTTGAACTACCTTGAAAATATTCCAAACGTATGATCTGTGATCTAACAGTCTGCGCAATATGGCGATAGTTGTTACCATACACAGATGAAAGCAGGAGTGCGAAAACTTCATAAAGCTTGTTCACTGTCGTAAATTGAATTTATGATAGTGAACAAAAACAAATTGGCAATTTTCCTGCACATGGTGGAGCAATGACTTGAATAATGCACAATAAGTAAAATAATAGGCTACTACATGTATGAAGGTACAAATTATCATCATCAGCAGTAACAGCAGCATCAGAATCATCATCATCGCATCATCATTATTCCTGCATGACCAGATATCCTCATTGGCGATATTTTCTATCCTAAATTTTATATATTCGAAGGGGACATGTACCTTTACGCTTCTAACAAGGCGTAAGATCATTCACCGTGATTATGATTCATAACAAGTGTGGTGCTAAAGTAATGGGTCAATACCAATGTAATTATAGGGTTAAAGGTCAATTTGGCCAGTGGTCAAATTTATCCATTTCGGGTTACTGCACAAAGGAAGGATGTGATTGACTAATATACATCATAAAATCCAATTAATGAGAGATTAAGAAACTAAATATTTCTTGAATTATTGAATTTTCAGAGCAATAGTTCCCTTACCGTAAACTTCAATGTCAAAAGTACACCAGCCAAGGTTACCCGAGTCATCAGTCGCAGTATAGTTGATTACAGTGATTCCAATATTGAATGTGTCACCAGATGAGTGTTCACTCGTTGCAGTGACGAGTTGCATCGAGTTATCAGTGGCGTTTGGTTCAGCATACACCACGACAGCTGTTGGGAGACCCGGCTCGTTTGCAAGCCCGATATTGTCTGGGCACTCAAGTGAGGGCGCTTCGCCATCTGGAATTTAATGATTCGGACAAACAATAATTATAACTGTCAAGCTGTAAGGACAGTTTTGTGTGACTATTGAAATGCATTGTCAATTCATGTACCGGTATCATTCACGCATGCTCATTCTTCACGTCGGCATACTATAGCATGTCATTGAATAATAACTGCAGATGTTAAGATAAGTTATCACTGTAATGTTAATGACACACATTTTGATTAGAGATCAGCAACATTTTCGATTCACAGTTCTCTCTATTTGCACAGGGTAAGCCAAAGAAACATGAAATTATCGTCAGGTAGACCGCTGCTCTCCAGTAAAGAATAACTGTCCGTTGCCTGCTGCTCATCTGTTTGGGAAAACTAGTGCAAATTTTGTAGTTTAATATAACATATTTAAAGTGCCTTGAGTGAAAAAAGATGTATTACATCCACCCGCGTAGAAAATTAAATGAATCTAAATTTATGCTTTATTCGTATTTCGCTAATTTTCTTAATTTTCTTAATCGTTTTCATGATTTTATACACGTTTACAGGTTTGTAAACGTCATTTTATCAAGTGGTAATGGTCAATTCAACCACGTGACACGAATTGCCCATTAAACTGTGGTCCTAATTGTTGTTCCGCGCGGCATGGCAATATCATAAGGTGGAATAGCACGTCAGGGACGGATATTTGGACACGCATTAATGGCCATTGTTTTCCAGTCTTCTGATCATCTTCCTCAATGTGAAACTCTAAGAGTAACCGGCAAAGTTTAGAGGGTCTCCATTTTGTCAAGTCTTAGACCGAATATTGAGCCTTCCCCACAGATTTAACATAAGGATGGCGGCCATTAAAAATGTTATTTTCTTTATGTATATTGTTTCTCTGATACCCTAGTTGTGTCCGAATTTACGGTAGAATTACAAAGAAAACTGGCATTGTTACGATGCCTCTCGTTCAGTTTTACATACTTGGTCGAGAGAAATAAAATAGCTTGGTTCGAAAGATTATAAAACGTCATCACCGGATGTGTTTCAAGCTTTTATGCAGATTATGGTGTGCATTTTAATATTACTACGGACCAGGTGTTGACTGAGTATATACATAGACACGTTCTATGCGTACACAGGGAGACTTGACTGTTTCACATCTAAAAAACAGGGCGCCTATCTGACCTGGGAGGTTGCTTCACAACTGACAACATAGAGAAACTATAGAGATTTGAAGGAGCTAATTTTATTGTAAATGTTGCAGGACTGTCGATATTATTTGTCCAGTGTGTAAAGAAGGTGATAGGAAAACTCTATCGTCATTGTCAAACGACCACATCATCAAGTTGTGGACTGTGTACTTAGTCCAGCATCGCTTTTCTTCGCATTGCCACGTTGCACTAATGACCAGCCTGTTTAGCATGAAACAACGCTTCATGGACTTCTGTTAAACGGTTACGTAGAAGAAAATATTCTGCTTCAAGTTTAGATTCACCCTCAAAACACTAAGAGATTCAGAAATATTGGACGAACAAATTAACCTAAAATAATAGTATTTGAAATAAAGGGACAATTTTTCTATACAAAGCTGTTTACAGATCTGACTATCAGTTTCCGAAATTTTCGAGAAGATGGCCTCTCACGAGTTCGCTGATGACTGCTTCTCACGTGACCAGACAAGCAGCATGTAGTAAGACGCAGAGAGATGATTTCAACTTTAGTATGATCAATTTCCCACACCTCATCAGTAATATATCCCACTCTCACCAGCTTATTGGGTATACATTTCCCAGCTTATTCAATATGCAAGAGCATGCTGTTCATATGGTGATTTTGTAGAGAGACATCGTCATCTCTCTTACAAACAGTTAAATCAAGGTTACACCAGAGCAAGACTTGTCTCTACATTCAAACGCTTTTTTAGCAAGTTTCGCAAGCCGGAAGATAAATACAATATCTCTCTTCGACAAATGATGGCTGATGGCATCGGTGACATTGGGCCTTAGTTAGTGACCACTATCTATCTGACTTACAGATTGATATATGGCGAGTGCCACATGTGGGGCAGGATGCGCTTACTATTTTCGAAACACTTAAAATCACTTCTTTGTCTTTTGGCAAGAGGTCCATATATCTTTCTTTCATGAATTTGACTTTGTTTGTGTGCCGGTTATTTACTGTCTGGTCTGTGCTGTTTTGTGTCTATGTTTACAACTATTGTATTACGAATTCTGACCTAGTGTTATCGGATTATGGATTGGAATGATTGCGATTATTATACAGGCAAACCGCCATTTTGAAATGTGCTAGTTTTTGGTCTCCCGGAAGTTGTTAATTGTGTATGTCCGCACATCGTGCATCCTTTTTTCTCGCTCGCGTTTTAACTAGTCTGGAAGCTGCCAATATTTCAAAACTTGTAAGTATGGTTATTAAGTCCTTGATTAAATTCTAGCCGCGTTCGCATCATGAAACTGTGGTAATTTTTGCTTTACTTCCAAGTAAAATTGAACAGCCAATGACAGCGCCCCATGGTTCAACCAATCAGATTTCGTAATTCGATATATGGCGGTTTCCCATTACCTGCCTCTTTGTGCTTGTCACTGAGGCGGGGACCAGCCAATCTCAGGAGTTACCCTGATACTACAATCCATAAACGTTTTGAACTACCTTGAAACTTTTCCAAACGTATACTGTGATCTAATTATAACAGTCTGAGCAATATGGCGATAGTTGTTACCAAACACAGATGAAAGCAGGTGTGCGAAAACTTCATAAATCTTGTTCACTGTCATAAAATTGAATTTATGATAGCGAACAAAAAATGGGCAATTTTTCTGCACAAGGTAGAGGAATAACATGAATGATGCACAATAAGTAAAATAATAAGCTACATGTATGAAGGTACAAATTATCATCATCAGCAGTAACAGCAGCATCAGCATTATCATTATCGCATCATCATTATCATTATTGCATGACCAGATATCCTCACTGGCGATATTTTGTATCCTAAATTTTATATATTCGAAGGGTACATGCTCAATTACGCTTTTAACAAGGTGTAAGATCATTCAGCACCCTGATTATGATTGACTGTTCATAAAAAGTATGGTGCTAAAGTGATGGGTCAGTACCAATGTAATTATAGGGTTAAAGGTCAATTTGGCCAGTGGTCAAATTTATCCATTTCTGATTACTGCACGAAGGAACGATGTGATTGAATAATATACATCATAAAATCCAATTAATGAGAAATTAAGAAACTAAATATTTCTTGAGTTATTGAATTTTCAGGGCAATAGTTCCCTTACCGTAAACTTCAATGTCAAAAGTACACCAGCCAAGGTTACCCGAGTCATCAGTCGCAGTATAGTTGATTACAGTGATTCCAATATTGAATGTGTCACCAGAAGAGTGTTCACTCGTTGCAGTGACGAGTTGCATCGAGTTATCAGTGGCGTTTGGTTGAGGATACACCACGACAGCTGTTGGGAGACCCGGCTCGTTTGCAGCTCTGATATCGTCTGGACACTCAAGTGAGGGCGCTTCGTCATCTGGAATTTAAAGATTCGGACAAACAATTATTTTAACTGTCACGCTGTAAGGAGAGCTTTGTGTGACTATTGAAATGCATTGTCAATTCATGTACCGGTATCATTCACGCATGCTCATTCTTCACATCAGCATACTATAACATGTCATTGAATAATAACTGCAGATGTTAAGATAAGTCAAACACGATTTGAAGTAATTTGGAAAAATTGGATCTACGTATTTTTCAAATTTCTCAAAAATGGTAGGTGCCGTATTGCTGAATGTTGCGATATTACAAATTACTCATAAAAACAAGTGTGAAACGTAATAAGAAAGAAAATGAGCTTACATTTGCAGATTTTAGAGACATAAGTTCACCATCCAATTATCCCAAATTAGTTCCAATCGTGTTGTTATGATTGTAATGGTAATGACACACATTTCGATTAGAAAATCACTTTTTTAAAGTACATGCCGCAACATTTTCGATTCGCAGTTCTCTCCATTTGCACAGGGTAAGCCAAAGAATCATGAAATTATCGTCAGGTAGACCACTGCTCTCCAGTAAAGAGTCACTGTTCGTTGTCTGCTGCTCATCTATTTTGGAAAAGTAGTGCAAATCTTGTAGTTTAATATAACAGATATAAAGTGCCTCGAGTGAAAAAAGATGTATTACATCCCACCTGCGTAGAAAATTAAATGAATCCGAGTTTATGCTTTATTCGTATTTGGCTAATTTTCTTCATCACTTTCATGATTTTATACACGTTCACAGGTTTGAAAACATCGCTTTATCCATAGACCCTCGAGGGTCTAAGCCTTACCAAGTGGTAATGGTCAATTCAACCACGTGTCACGTGCCCAATAACTGTTGCCCTAATTGTTGCCCCGCGAGGCTTGGTGTAATATTATCGGGGACGGATATTAGGACACGCATTTTTAGCCATTGTTTTCAGTCTACTGATCACCTGACTCAATGTGAAACTCTAAGAGTATTCTGCAAAGTTCAAAGCGTCTTCATTCTGTCACAGAGAAACATAGACAGAGTCGCAACGGGTATTGTTTAAGGCGTGAAGCGGTTACGTAACCCATCCATGTTCGCCTCGCCTCAGGTTGCTCTCGCCTCTCTTTTCCGAAGAGTGCCGGCCATGCATCCTTCGGTAATTTTCGGATTTTCGCCAATTGTTAAGCGAAAGTATGTTCGGCAAAGTTTGTGTTGTTGTTGTCGTGTGGTGCTAAGCGGAATTGACGTGCTGGCCAAAACGGGAGTGTTTTGAGCTTCAGGAAAGTGAGTTTTACCGTTTTAAAAATTCCTCTCATATTTTTATGAATATGTAATGAGTGTGTTCGAACCAAATTTGAAAGTCTTTTATCGATATTGCCTGGTTTTACTCAATGGTTTACGGTCAGTCATACCGTCTTTTACACGTGCGTCAAGGAAGGACATGTTTATGGAACTGCTGGCGTGTTATGTTTTGATCGGCGTGAAGCAGTGTTTCTAGCCTGAGAGCTCACAAAGTAACTATGTTTGCTACGCGACTGGCAGTACGATGCCATCTCGTCGTATTTTTCGCATAATCTCGTGTAATTATCAACCACAAACAAAGTCTCCAAAAAGTTTAACACCTTTGAAGCTCATTTTAATATGAAAAGCCAATAGTCTACCGAGACGACCATGGAACAAAAGGCATGCAAGCGTTGCGACTCTGTCTATGTTTCTCTGTGATTCTGTCAAGACCGAAAATTGAGCCTTCCCATAGATTTAACACAGGAATGGCGGCCATTAGAAAATATTTTCTTTATGTATATTCTTTCTTTGATACCCATATTTGCACTGCACAGTGATCCATGATTTTCATTTTTTATTTTGAAGACAATAGTTGAAACTTTTCTTGGAGGAAGTTTGAGCAAAAAGTTCAAGTACTATCAGTTTCGAGGCGCTGACTACCTCAACCTGTAACGACAATGTAACATCGTCACAAAAGTCATGATCGCGCCAAACTTGTGCGCAGGCTGATATTTTCGATACCTGTAAACGAAAAAGACGTCGAAGACAGAAGCCATTCAATACTGAGCCATACAGGAAGCAAGGTTGCACGGGTATCTACGTGACAATTATGGATTTGCGCCGTGCGGCAGATGTTCATAAGCACGGCGTCTACTGTATGCAATTATGCCTTGATATTAGAGCTGATTTTATTCGAAGGGTGCATCTTGCAACTGATTTGACGTTGAAAACACAAGTTGTACCGGAGAATAGCTGTTATTGTTGAAGGGGAAAAGACTGCCAATGAAGTCTCAATACTTTTAAAACTCTGCAAAAGTAAACAGATCTCGCCTGACAGACCTTGAAACCTCGGCAAGGAATACTGGCCGTAGAAAAACACTGCCAACGAAGTACGCCACAACCGGCGAAGCCCAAAGCAAGAAATTTAAATACCCGCTAGCTACTATGTCTAGTCGAATCTTTATAAATTAAAAAAGTACAGTAAAGGAAAGTGATGAAGTCAAAGCGGTTTGTCAGAAGGCTATTAATCGCAAATTTCTTTGATCCTTATTAAACGGAATGCTCGCTACATTATTTCTCCATTTTAATGTGGTATTTTTTACTGTCACAGATTACTGCCAAGCAGATAATGAGAAACAAAGAGTTCGAAATTGCTGTCTCATTATAAAGCTTAAAGCCGCAAATTTCAATCGCAGGTTCTCGTATTAGTGGAGTTCTCCTCCCAGTCAAACACTTGGCCTGTACGATGTTTGATTTCTATAACATTAATTACACAAACTGATCTCAATCTTTTGGCACCTTTTGCTAATCCTGCAGACAGAGTTTACACAAGAGTATGATTGACGGTCGGTTCAAATCACCAACGGGCATTGATTCCCCACTAACTATGCTCGAATTTCCTAAACAGTAGTCTTCCAGTCGCGTGAGAATTTGAATATAAACCCACAGTTCGATCGGCAGCAACTTCGCGTTGACTGCTTGGCCGTCTGACTGCGTTTTTGCGACCTGAAAAAAACTAAAAAGTGGCATTTTCTGGAGCGTGTTCCCGCGTGTTGCCTGTTTGGTGTCCACTTGCACACAGACAAATATAGAACAGACTAGCAACGGGCATTGTTCAAGGTGTGAAGCGGTTACGTAAGCCGTCTATGTTTGCCTCGCCTCAGGAAGCTCTCGAATCTCTTTTCCGAAGAGTGCCGACCATGCACCCTTCGGTAGTTTCCTGATCTCGCTAATTTTTAGCGGCAAAGTTCGTGCTGTTGTTACTTGTTGTGCAAAGCAGAATCGGCGTGCTGGCGAAAACTGGAAAATTTTGAGCGTCGGGGAGGTGAGTTTTACCATTTTCAAAATTTCTCTCACCTTTTTATGAATATATAATGAGCGCGTTTAAACCAAATTTGAATGTCTTTTATCGATACTGTCAGATTTTACTCAATGGTTTAAGGTCAGCCATACCGTCTTCGATACTGTCAGATTTTACTCAATGGTTTAAGGTCAGCCATACCGTCTTTTACACGTTCGTCGAGGAAGAACATGTTTATGAAACTACTGGCGTGTTATGTTTTGATTGCCGTGAAGCATTGTTTCTGTCCTGAGAGCTCACAAAGAAACTATGGTTGCTACGCGACTGGTAGCACGGTGCCATCTCGTCGTAGTTTGCGCATAATCTCGTGCAATTATCAATCACAATCAAAGTCTCCAAAATTTTGACATTTTTGCAGCTCATTTTAATATGAAAAGGCCCTAAAGGCCATAGCCTACCGAGACGACAAGGAACAAAAGGCATGCCGCGTTGCTAGTCAGTTCTATATTTGTCTAGGGCTTACACAATGAATGCCGCCATAGCTCGCGCCCTTTTAAAGAGAGGCTCCGCCTTCAAATATTTAAAAATGAGGCATACAACCTCTAATGTGAAAGAGAGCATACGCATTGATCGGCTATCGTATTAATAGCTCTGTAATTTCTCGATCACATTGGACTGTTTACATTCTCCATATTAAAGTCCTTTCTTGCCAAACCTTGTTGCTCTCTACGTTGCTCTCTACCGGCGTGGCACCAGTCGTTGGAAATGCAAACGCAAGCTATAGGCCTATATTTGGTAAAATTGGGGTATTTATCTTTGTCCTGGGATGTTCACAGAAACTGTGCGCTGCGTAAACATCCTTAGATCTGTGCCTGTGTCGGTTGTCTGAGGATAGACTCAGAAAATTAATTGTTTGAAACATGGATCATTTCAACTATATTTCAATGCTGTATTTTATACCATACATCTTCGTTCAAGCCACCCCATTTTGTAATTAGCTTAATGTAACTTAATATTTTACAAACACATCATGTTAGCGATCTCCTCTTTAAATTCGCCCAGTGAGATTCCAATGAATTCATTAGTTTCTGACACATAGGTATTGAATAAAAATTCATTTTAATCCCTTGATCATGTTATAGTGCACCACACACTCGTTTTGTGCCGCGATTTGCAGAAACAAGTCACGTGATGAGAAACGAAATAAGTGTCGGGGTCATTGCTCAATGGGTCGGAAAAAGAGAAGTCAGCTGGTAAATTTTCAATTTTCGACAAACTATATAAATACTATGGGTGTCGTCTGAAGCTTTGAAATGGTGGCGAGTAGTCAGAGCGCTACAAGCAACAAATACTTGACAAAAAAGCGAAAATTTTACATTCGATTCCAACTTACAGCGCAGGAGCTTGAAGAGCTCACATTTATGAAAAAATTGAAGGGTGTCAATTCGTATACTAAGTCTGTTATTGCTGTTTTTGGTGAACACATTGGCATGTCTACAAACTGCCGCGGAAAACTCACTCGCTCAAGTTGAGAACATATAGTTGAAGTGCTTACATCAAAGCATTCTAAATTCCACAAAAATACACGCGATAAGCGGGCGCTAAAGCCCCCATTACCAGGTTACCAGGTAATAATTGCTCCGTATATCTTAACGCTATTTTCTTATTCTAAAGTTTTAAAGTTTACTCATTTTTGCGATGAAATTTCTTCTGAGATGTCACACTAAAAGCAATTGCCAGGTGCTATTGATATGGATGTCACATAGATCGATAGTGTCAGACAAGAATGATATTGATTAAATCAAACAGATCGTCATGCAACTTTACCCAAGCCAATCAAATAGTCATCTACAGTCTCAATGGAATTGCCTTAGCGTCGGAATATGTGCGCAGTAATGTACCCCTTCTGGGCCATAATGGACGAATGAAAACTTGTACAACATAAGTTACGAGGCGAAGCAAAGTCATGCAAAGCTCACCATGTAAACTGTTATGATTTCACCCCAATCAAACAAGCGTGTAAAACATGTATCATTGGAATTTCACGATAAATACAATTTTTCTTTTGCAATGAAAAATAAGAAAACGACTTTTAATCTCGGCCAGTTTTGGAAGGTCAAGAACTTGCATGTTTCTCACTTGTTTTATTTTCTTTCTTGTGTTGAATACAGTCACTGAAAAATTTCAGTAATTTTGTTTTGGAATTTGATTTTATTGGAAGGAAGGACAAACATCTCTAATGCGAAGCAGTGTGGCACAACATTAATTTCCAGAAATGGAATATAGCTGGGTATTTGGTTGAGTAGTTTTTATTGCGATGTGTTCGCTAGATGACTAGGTGCTGTACACTTCGAATCCGATCGAAAATATACTGAATTTCATCTAAAGAAAGTGTTCATGGATTGCAAATAGCGTGTCGAGCATCGTGAGGTACAGCCTCAAAAAACGCGATTTACCCCAAACTTGTGTTGTCTGTTCATCGTATTTAAGAGAAAATGGGACTAGCAATGCAAATGATCGTGCTACTCAGCGTACGGTGTGGGAAATAAAACAAAGTCTCCACACAGAAAAATCACACTATTTAAAACAAAAAAGTATATCAGGGGTAAGGACAGAAAGCCCGAGCGGCGTTGATTAGAATGAGATTAATAAATCATTACAGTACAAGCCATACAAGAACTACTGTGAGCTTGAATGCCTGCATATCAATATGAGTATTTTTCGGTGTTGGAGCTAGAATTACTTGAATTAGTTAGTAAAGCAGAATTGATACCCGGGTTTGTAGGAAGAGGGATTTGCAGAGTGACAAAGCGCATGTTGTCTAATTTTAGGGTCCATAGCATTTATCTAAATGGCTCAAACTTCCTGCGTCGTAATTGTTAAGACCACTGGTCCACAAAAAGTAGATTAAAAATAACAATTTAGTACATTTATAGTTTCTTCGTTAATTGTCATGTCAGTTTAAGGTAGTGTGTGCCTCGAAAGTGATACATTTAAACTTTTGCTCAAACTTTCATAGATGAACTTTCAATCATTCCCTTACCAAATCAACAATAAAAATCGGGGGTCATCGTGCAAAGTTTAGAAGTAGCGAAACAAATTGCTCAACATTTTGCGATACTTGAAATTCAAAATGGCCGCCATCCCGGGTTATCTCCATGGGGAAATATTAAATTTCGGAATTTCGAAAAACTAACCTGTCTCATGCAAGTGCGGATATGAGTGTAAGTAAGTAAAATCTTCACCGTTGTACTTTGCTTTGGAAATTGATACGTCAGTTTTTCGCCATAAAGTTAACGCAAGGATGGCAGCTATTGTGAATTTCAAACAATTAGTTTAATTTTAGGAGGGCTATTCTCTTCAATCAAAATTGGCACGGTTATCTCTGAGTTTCATTCTCGATTTGATAAGAGTATATGGTGGAAAGTTTATCTGAGACATATTAATCTAATATTAAGCATTCCACTTTGTGTGCACTTATACTATGTTGATAATATTTAATGATGAAGACCAAGCGGAATACTTGCCTGTAACTGTCAAAGTAAAACTGCATGACTCTGTCTGTCCAGAAAAATCAGCCACTTCGAATGACAAAACTGTATCACCGATGGCAAACTGGCTTCCATTTTCATGGCTGCTTGACACAGTCAAATTTTCATTATACCCAGTTATATTTAATGGCGGAAAGATAACAGTCGCATCTGCCCTTCCTGGATCAGTGCCTATTTCAATATCTGGTGGACACCAGAGAGTGAAACCCGAACCTGAGAACAGAAATACAAACACAATATGTAGTGTAAATGAGCATGAACTGGAATCGCTGATCTGTTCATTAGGTTTTACTAATCATGAAATTACTAATTGGTAATTAGATACCCCGTCTAAGCGACACAGTTTTCACATTTTCCGCACATTGAGAGCAAAGAGAAAGCAGCCTAGTTTTTGATCAATATTGAAGAACATTTCGTATCTGTATCAGTATAACGATTATCTTACGCACGTCTATGCATATTTACTCATAATTTTCATGATAAGCGGACTCTAAGGCAGTGAATAAAATCTTATTGACCGTAAACATAAAGTTACAGCCTCTTTGCCCTGAGATTAGGTTATTTATTTATTTATTTATTTATTTATTTATTTATTTATTTATTTATTTATTTCGACGTCTAGTTTTTGACCGATATTGATGAATATTTTGTATATGTATAATGTTTGTAACTTAATAGCGGTGTATACAGGTTAAAACTTCTCATCATAGACTGACTTTAATAAAGTTATATCAATTTTATTTTGACCATAAACATAATATTACAACCCTTGTGCCCTGAGCTATCGATTTGTTAGTTATTTCTACAAACAAGTGGTGAACGTCTGCATATTAAAGGGATACAGTCGTGGGGACTGCGCTCAAAGGTTGTATGGGACCCATACAACAAATGTAAACACTGTATTCAAGGTACGATGGTGATTGATGAAAGTTTAAACATGTCTATCATAATCTACATCGTATTATTTAAATGTTGCAGCTATGATGATGACGTTCATGTAGATATCGTGCACAAAATACATTGTTTGTAAACAAGAAACTCCACAGGTGCAGTTCTGACGACGGTTTCCCATTAAACGTGTATAAAGCCTTTCATCATCATATCATCCTACCATACAAGTTGTCGATGAAAGTAATTTAGTGATATGACTTTATTCGAAATTGTAATACGATGAGAAGGATGCATCTGTAGAAGGGTCTTTTACTTATGAATCAAAGTCCGTCCGTTTATCTCTCTGAAGTTATACAGTCACATGTAATCTAAATATGCCCATATATGGTCAAAGGGGCGTTCCTTGGTATTCAATATATCCATGTAAGGGCGCTGTTTTAAAAAGCGGCCACCCACTTAAAATCTATGATTGGTCAGATTTTCTCTTTCCATGGTAACTGTGGCAAAATTGGAACAGGTGGCAGTATACCTTTAAGGGAAACGTTACGGAAAAGAGAAAAAAATGCAATGTACCATTTATCCTTAACAATGAAAAACAAGTTAAGTTTTGTGTGACAGTGGGATATCTATCTGCATATGAACAGAGATTTTTGTGTAGTATAATGCGATGTGTATCCTGTGTTGGGTGAGCAAAAGCGACGCAAAATCTGCTAAAACCGACAGCGAAGAAATTATTAGTATTCACAGCGTTAGTTTTAATCTACATTTGTTGTTGCTTTTTATCTTGCGAAGGGAGATTTAGACAAAATACGATGTCTTATTTTCATGTCGTGGGCGTTTTCGTACAAAATGAAGAAACTTGTCGCGCGACGTGATTGTAAAGTTACAAAGGAACCAACCCTGACAGGTTTAGAAAGATACATTGAAGGTATTAAAATCTACGCAGCGATATATCAAAATCCTCGGAAATCAAATTTTTAAAAATTCAGTTTTACACCCTGCATTTCTACATATCCAACGTAAGAATACAAAAAGGAATATTAGTGTTTTAATTGATGTCGGATTACTTACAGCTGAGAGCGAAAAATGAGTTTAAACATGAAAGGAAAGTATTTATCTTTGGTTTAGAGATACTTTCGGATTGCATGTAATGATTTTAGTACAGATCGATAATGATAGTTAGTTTGTAAAACTTGTCTTTTCGCAAAACAAAAAAGAGCAAACACTTTCTTTTAGTTTGATCATATAACTTCGTAGTCGTCCCTGTACAAAAAAACTGTCTCCTGGATAAATAAAGTCCCCACTTTGCAGGCAACCGGCAATATTGCATGCATTCATGTACCCTTTAGCAAGCTCGTATGGAGACTAAAATTTCTCCTTCAGGTCTTGCTTGTAGTGCCAAGTATGCGTATGTGGTTTGTGGTATTCCAGTGGGAACTCGAGTCTTGCGCGGAGTCATACTAGCATTTGTACGTTGTTATGCGGTTTTGAACCATTTTGAAAGGCGGTTAGGTGGGAGTTACTTCGAGGGGGTTTCCGGCGACGGCTTTGTTCGGAAACGCACACAGAACATGAGGATCTATAACAATTAGTGTCTTACAAATTTATAACTTTGCCGATGGCATGACGATAGCACCAATTGAACGTTTCGGGACACAGCTGCTTTCCGTATTTTATTGAACCTTTGATCTTGCAGGGTTTTTCAACAAATGTAATACCTATAGCTTAAATGTTGACGATGTTCAAGTGACAGATTTTCTTCCTCTTCTGAAACCCAAAGGACAAACAACAATAACTCGGGGACAGGCAGGACGGGAACTATATCTTGGAAAGGGTTGCTCTAAGACATCTTATGCCGCGAGAAACACGACGGGTGACGGAAGTGACCTTCTCCAAAGGGCAGCCCCTGCATCTTTAAAACTTGTATCTTATGCTGACAAAGTTCTTTTTAAGGACTAGGTTTGGTGTTTAGTTTAGGCCTAGGTTACTAGCCACTACTGATTCTTCAATGGATCGTGCTCTGCTTGGTGACCGGTGACAGAAGATGTAAAAAGATTGTTACTGTAATGCAGTTTCAGTATAAATAACAGCCTTAATTTCCTCTTTACTCTTTTAATGCGATGTTCAAAAAATCAATAACATTACGATACAAATACTGTGCTTGGCGTGGAAATAATGCAAATTTAAAAGCGAAAATTTGTTATCTGACCAAATGATGTGTAACTTTAAATGCCGAGCTGTTTGATAAACAATCTTCTGTTTGAATGTACATTACAGTTATGTTTTCTTTTCTCCGAAATCCTTAACAACCTTAAAGATACAATTTCAGGGCGTTAACAGATTTCCATTTGATAAGACTCCAGGTGTAGGAAAATTCCATCGAACATTCTGAGAACCCAACATGATGCTTAACTTAATGAATGCATTATAGGGGAAAGGCAACATATATGTTGTTACAACCGCTCTAGGAAAGAGAATTCTTTGAGTAACTTAAAGTTTGAATCATACCCGTTCCTTGCGTTTCCTTCGCACAATTTAACAAAGTCAATGCGATAGCCAATATCCTGTACATCGTCACCTGCATCGACGGTGGTTGAACATCAGAGCAGTGAGCCTTACACTAGGACCATCATCGTCGATTCTGAGTCAGAGTTGGATTTCTCCCAAAACTTTGATGTGTTTTTGTTCTCTAGCAACGCTACCGGATCAGCCAATGAGAATAGTCATTCCTTGTCGCAGGGACCACCAACGTATATAATTACAATGGTGCAATGATGTGCAACCTAAAGTACGTGTATACCTGCTGTATTCGTTTTCATGACAACCTCAATGCTAGACATGCAATCTGCCACGGAGGGCGCTAACTGTGAAAAGCAACCGGACATTTCGAGCGACACGTTGGGCTGACTCGCAGTTCATAGGAAGATAAAATGCCTTCATTTTTGGTTTTACGTATATCTTAAATAGGTTCACACGATAGGTCTAATAATAATGAAACATAACGTCCAATCAGAAGCACACTTTTGGTGAGCTTTGCTAAAATGTGCATAACTGTTCGGTATCCAGTACTGTAAAATGTTTATATAATATCCGCTCGAAATCGATAGTGTATGATTAGAGTTCTCGTAACGTGCGTGATGTGATGTGTCTTTTTTCTTTGAAGCAAGTATTACTACTCAAAAACATGACAAATCCGACAGATGTATCTGATACTAAAGAAAGTAAGATAACAATGGTGATAGCAGGACTGTAAAAATAGCGACCTAAACCCTGACCAGAAAGGTTATAACAGAATAGAAGAGTGTTCAAGAAATTCCAAACGTTTCTCTTGAAACGTACTGTTTTATGATCTCAAACCACAGACGATGCAAAACCGCATTGAAAAACAAAGTTTTTTAAACTTCTTAAGTCGTATCATCATCGTCAATGTCACAGATAATTAACGTGCAATGCTCATGAAAGCAATTAATGTAATTTGTTAATCGATATGCTTTCCGGATGTATCGTTTTCTCTAAGTATGTCTTCAATACCTCCAATTCCATTCAGTCTGTTGACGCATGGTATATTGGTTACAAGTTTACACCCAATAACTGTCGTGTTTATTTGCTATATTCTGAGTTAACTGTAAGATGGATCGTTCCAGTGGGAAATCATCTTACCATACCCTACCACCCAAGTATGAAGTTTGTTTTTCTGATCAAACAGACAGAATGTGTTGCCATGTCAACGTGATGGGAGCGAGTCAATTGATGAAAATGATCATATTGATGAAGTATACCTAAACGGCAATCATCACAATAAACAAACGCCAGTCTTTCTTTCAAGTGGATTTGACATCCGCTTCATTGAGATCATATTTGTTTTAGATGTGGATGCCACGTAGACAAACAGAAGTAGTCGCTCATTTAATGGTTCTTTCAATTGTTAAGTATTTTGTTTCTCGATGTCTTTCACCAGGCGTAATTAAAACAAACAGATCGGGAAGTAGAGCAAGTTGTTCCACGGCGAAATGTGAACCAAGGCCTTAAACAGAAAAATATAATTTGCTGTTGCGTGTCAAGTGAGATTGGCCTCTGACAAGTAACTATTGGGTACGGTAGAGGGACCGTGATCGGGTAAATGTTCGTATAATTTGCAGC
>LD363668.1:60723-99863 GCA_001465055.1 Ptychodera flava
GTTCATACTTGTGATCCAAAATACCCAGCATTCTGAAAAACACAAGTTTCATTTCTGCAGCATTTTAATCTCAATCAGCAAACAGATATGTAATTGAAATTTTATGTTCACACGAGTGTCCTCTCCGTCACGATAGAGCTGTGGTTTGAACACGAAAGCACGGCGGTTCGTTGCTGTATCGAAGGCGTACGTCGTCTGGTCGCTCACAGCGCTTTCGCTTCGCAGTGGTCCGTGATACTGTGCATGTTTGTGAGATTAGTAATATGTCAGGAATGTCATCGAAAAGAGCTGTACGCTTCATAAGCCACCGCACTGAAGTGTTAGGGTTTTACATATTTAAAAAAGGGTAAACTGACTTTATTTTGTTAATGGCTGTTACTGTGCTAATAACGTCCGCATTCAACACATGTCCATTTCATAAGTAACAGTCTCGTATCATAGTTCATGCCATAGAAAAGCTTGCTAATAACGTTCAGGGAGTGTTCAGTTATTGTAACCAGAGTTCAGCATGTGAAACACATTTGGGTCATCTGAACTGCAAATATAGGGGGTGTTGCTCAACTCACACAAAGCACTGACAGAGATAACTAGATATATCCTGATAGAAATTCCTTTTTTTTTCAGTGCGCAAAGATTATCTCGGGGAAATAAATTTGATTCTTTTCACGTGTTTCCATTTTCTTAAGTTGGTGTTTCCTGTTCTAATAGACGTATAACATTTAGGACATAAATTTGTGTCCTAAACCTAAGCATCGCTCACGTTGATTTGTAGGTCTTATGTCCCTATGTCCCATTTGCGTTCATTCATTGGCTGCCTATATGTCCTCAAGTCTCATTAATATTTACTGTTCCGAATGCAACTCATTCATTGGCTGCCACATGTTCTTGTCCTTGCCTCTCTTTCGAGTGCCACTTGTCTCGTTCTGCCATGTGCTCATTACTATAACGCATCTGCGAGCCTAGGCAATCATAACCATCTAGAGCGAAGTCTAGAATCAAGATCTGTTTCAAAAATAACATCCTTTAAAACTTTCGATTTTTCCACATTGTATACCACAATACCACATAATAAACTGAAAGAACGCTTGAAAAACATCATCAACCAAGCATTTTTCTACAAAAACGGTTCACGCCGTTACAAATATGTAGTATTAGGGTATAATTCTACATATTTTGTTAAAAATACTACTAATGCTACAGTGTTTTATACCGAGAAAGACATTATCAGTATGCTTGATTTCCTCATCGACAACATATTTGTAGAATTTGGAGGGCACATTTTCCAACAGTGTATAGGAATTCCTATGGGCACTAACTGTGCTCCCTTGCTTGCAGACTTATTTCTGTTCTCATATGAGGCAGAATTTATCCAGAACTTAATTAAACAGAAAAAGGTCTCTGTATCTCGAACTTTCAATCTAACATATAGATACATAGACGATGTTATTTCTATGAATAACTCTGAATTCAGTAAATATCTCGCTATGATTTATCCTCCAGAATTTGAGATTAAAGAAACTACAGAAACGGCCTTTTCTGCTTCATATCTGGACATTTTACTTGAATTTGACTCTAATGGTCACCTTTCTACTAGGCTATATGACAAGAGAGATGATTTCAACTTTAGTATCATCAATTTTCCACACCTCATTAGTAATATTCCACTCTCACCAGCTTATGGGGTATAATTTCCCAGCTTATTTGATATGCTAGAGCATGCAGTTCATATGGTGATTTTGTAGAGAGACATGGCCATCTCTCTTACAAACTATAAAATCAAGGTTACACCAGAGCAAGACTTGTCTCTACATTCAAACGCTTTTTTGGCAGGTATCGCAAGCTGGTAGATAAATACAATATCTCTCTTCGACAAATGATCACTGTTGGCATCGGTGACATTGGGCCTTAGTTAGTGACCACTACCTATCTGGCTTATAGATTGATATATGGCGGGTGCCACGTGTGGGGCGGGATGCGCTTACTGTTTTCGAAACACCTGGCATCACTTCTTGGTCTTCTGGCCAGAGGTCCATATGTCTTTCTTTCATGAATATGACTTTGTTTGTGTACCGTCTATTTACTGTCTGTTCTGTGCTGTTTTGTGTCTGTGTTTACAGCTATTGTCTTCCGAATTCCGACCTACTGTCATTGGATTATGGATTGGTATGATTGCGATTATTTCGCAACGTTTGTGAAGACAATTTTGTCTTCACAAACGTTGCGACAATGTCTAGCTGTCTGTGCTCTTTTCTGTCTGCGTTATAACTAGTGTATTACGAATTTTAACCTTGTGTTATGGATTACGGATGGGTATAATTACGATTATTTTGGTTGACACTCAGTAGACACAAAAACGGTAAGCTTTTGACTATACAGTCTTAAAAGGGAAAAAAATCGAGAAATATAAACAGCAACTCAACAAACTATGATATTATGCAGGTTAACATTGAGGACTTTTGTTGTTATGGTTTATTTAGAAAAAGAACACTACCCGTATCTTACAACCTGTTACTATTTATTTCCTGTAATGTGCTGTTGCTATGTTTTGCTGTCTGACATGCATCTGTAAATCGATTTTTGTACATCATCTTCTACGTGTATAGAATGTTTTTTCTAAAAAATCTCACTGGCTACGTGTCTCACATATTGCGACGTCGCCGGTAGACGTTTTGTCGGTAGAAATATTGTTAGATGAGGGATTGTAGGAAATTTGACAGAAATTGGGGTTTAGTATTCAGTGAAAATAACTTAGAATAAAAAATTGATTGGGTTAGTCAAAATATATTCTCCGAAGAGTAGACAAAATCCATTGTAAGCGAGTTTTTTCATGTTCTAGCATCAACTATTTATATTCCTATGTTGTTCGNNAACTTGGGGCAATGTTTAGCGTACCGGAATGTTGGGGGATGGTGAGTTCGAGACTCCAGCTTTGTTGTTCACTTGAGCAAGGCACTTTACTCCTCATCGCAGTGGGTTATGGGTACATCATCCTGTAATTGGGCAATGCCTGTTGGATGATGCATATTAAAATAAAAAATAAAAATGAAGTTTCATTGTCCAGTAAGTAAATATTGACTCTACCCCCCCTCCTTTGACCTTGATGAAATATTTGCAATTATCCGAGAGAAATTAAAATCGTTTAAGGTGTCAAAACCAAACCAAAAGGTTTCCCATTGAGTGTCATGCTACATCATGTATGCATTTTTATGAGGATCGATGTTTGGGTCTCATACTTTTTTGGAGACTTTGGGCACGCTGTAGCGAACACGAATGTTTTTTGTCTAACACCGAAGACTGGTGAGGTCACTGCTTGTTTTCCGTGATGCGGTAGAAAAGGCCTGAAAATTTTTTGCCAAAGATGCGGGTAATAGGCCGTTATATTCTATAAATGACAGTTCATTTCATCATCGAAAAGCGCAAAACTGGTCTGCACAATACATTGAAACAAAATTTCCATAAGGCCTATCAGATGCAGAGAAGTGATATTTTAAGCTTTGTTTTATTTCATTTCTCATTCACCTTTCCACGGGCCGAAAAAGTCATGGTTCTGCCTTTACTCGATTTTCAGACAAAATTTACGGTTTTTGGTGCTTGCAATAAAAATTGTAAAATGCATCCCCTGATGACAGTAAATGAAATCATCAGCCAATAATCCGATAACAGTCAATACACTGCAGTCTCAATTCCCCGTTATATCGTTAAAATAAAAGTTTCGTACCTCGTTGTCGTTCAAGCATTACTGAGCGATTTGTTTCGAAAAAGAATTAGTTTTATAGTTTTGAAAGACCGATTACACAATGTTTGTGTTGAATTTTACAGATTTTCATAATTTTGCCATTTATTTAAGATATTAAACGTCTATCATAAAAAAAATTAGAAAAAAAAATTACAATGCATAGCGTCATGCATGCTGGTATTTTTAAACTCAAATTGTGTTAGTACCCTCCCCATCGCAACCAACTCCTTTTAAAATTAGCAGCGGTTTTGCATTCCCTAAATGAGAAATGCCTTTGACTATACTATTAAATGTTTTTAGCAATGGTTCAGAGAGCATGTTTTACAACAGGCACAGCCCGATATTAACATCCTGGTCAACATTAGGACAAATTTCAACTATAGCTCTAACTTTTATCTAAACCTGCACTTCGGTTTTCAATTAAAAATACCAATAGGTAAAGTCATCGAAGGACATGCATAGTGTTACCACCATATGTTCAGTTGCTACGTAAATGCTCAGCCACCAAATCAATCTCTCGATGACAGAGAAATTAATAGAAATTTTGACTTGTGTATACCCGCTAATCTAATACATTCAGTTTTTGAATTTTTAAATAGAACGCTGGCCACGCTTTCTGAATAAATTTAAGTTTAAATAGCTTTGTATATATGGGGGTTGTTTAAAGCTCAATAAACAAGACTAAAAGTTAGTATCATTGAAACTACGACAGAGTTCACAAGAACAACGCTGCTGCTGCATTCTGCCGTCTGTATCAGAGGTATTTCCGATTCGAACTTTTTTCATTTAGATACATACATATATTCTATTTGATTTTACTGGTTTATATTGGCTTTCATTTTAGGTAACATAAGTTGCAGGTCAGTCGATATAAACACACGGAGATATTCTTTTTAGCGTCATATAAATGAAAGATGACGTGTTTCTGTTGTAAGCTAAAGTTCTGACCATATATACTGTTGTTAAAAGGGATTTATTTATACCTTAATACTGACACTGGTTGTCTGAAAGGCGTAGGGCCTAAATTGTACCGTTCTGAACGCTCAGTAAGTGTCGGTATAAATGTTTTGAGCTAAAATATAATGTCTCTAGTTGATCTCTTTCCATAGCAATTTTCATTTTGCACCTCACCTGCAGTAAAAAGGATAGTATATGTTGGAATTCATCATTTTCAGTGCTTAGATTAGCTGTTTTATTTTGAGTATGAGATGATTATACAGAATCTCAGCACTACTGAAAGCGAAAAGTCAAATTCAGCGTGAATGTTTCCATTTTCCGACGAATTTTAGAATAACGTTGTTACCATCCCATGAAATGTCTTTTATTCCACTCTGCGGGTGCCGTTGCGGCATTTATTTCACTATTGTAGGAATAGGTTTGAAATTTGTCGCGACTCACCAACCCAAACCAAGTCCCTCGCGCTTCCCGGCGGCGCAGCACTGAAGATAATTCTCGGACGTCTGCAAGTGCATTAACCAAACTGACGAAAATGAACCACAATCTGTCGAAAATCTTGCTTTAGCATTTGCTTTCAAAATTTACAAGTTCATGATCATTTCTTCTCTTTGTATGATATTTCCCTCTTTTCACATTGTTTAAATCCTTAACGCACATGATTGGCAAATCTAAACAACACTAACGGCGACTTGAAGAAATCTTTTGAATAAATAACATAGTAAAGTCAACGGTGCATACACAATTTTAAAATTTCCTTGTACCAGACATTTATATCATATCGATTACAATAAATTTGACAGGACTATATACCTTACGCGTTCAGTGACAACAAAAAACTAAGTGTTCAAAGTTGTTGTTGTACTTACGATCGCAAAGTGGCTATTAACTCGATTGTTAATAAGAATATAGTGATGTATAGGTATGCTTGGGCTTGACCACTTATTCGAATGCATCTTTTATGTTCCAGATACTATAAACGATTCGTCAAAATGCTGAAAACTCTCGTTACTGTTCTAACATTTCAGCTGGCTTTTCTGATAGCGGTCTATGCCGGTAAGTAACGATAATCTTTCATAAATGTGACAAATGCGACGACCTAACCATTGCGACCAGCAACATAATGAAATATTCTTCAAGGAAAAAGAGAAAAAATTACTTGGGAAAGATAAAAATCTAAATTACGGGTGTTTACGTCTGTTCTCTGAGAGAAAACCTTTGCTCAATTAGTACCACACCGTCATTGTCAAAAGAAATACTATGTTCTCAAACTACAAGTAACATATGTATGGTCAGTTAACCGTGGCGTTGTATACTATATGCATTTGTATGATACATTGGAGTGAGAGGTTTTATTCACTGCCATAGTGTGCTCATGCCATTATGTGCTATCTGTCCCAAACTTGAGTCCTGATAAGTCAGTAGGCACACAGACACTGAAAGTTTAAAACTTTTGCTCAAACTTTCCACAATGAAACACTAAACTATTCTCCTTCGAGGCTAAGAATACAAATCAGCAATAATCATGACACTTTGGGATTAGGCACACAAATTACATGTAAGTTTCAAATTTTTTAAGTGCAAAATGGCCGCTACACCCTGTATAAACTTTACGGGCAAAATTAAATTTCTAATATCACAAAAAATGAGAAAACTTCGTTTACTCTAACGGCGTAAAAAAGAGTACAGTTTAATAGCACACGATATTTTGTTCATACGCTTAAAAACTGTTCAAGAGCAGCTTCTTTGTGACAGGCACCTCACCGATAGATATTCGGAATGTACAATTGTTGCTAAA
The DNA here is from genome assembly GCA_001465055.1 of Ptychodera flava. Taxonomy (NCBI): domain Eukaryota; kingdom Metazoa; phylum Hemichordata; class Enteropneusta; family Ptychoderidae; genus Ptychodera; species Ptychodera flava. Next base: position 67,212 of record LD363668.1, read on the forward strand.
TTATTTTGGTCTACCACTTGTGGGGCTCATTCTGAAACCCTTGGAATAACTCAAGTTTTCACTGTCTTAATTTGCTTATGTTTTTGCTTTGTTTGTTTGTTTATTTGTTTGTTTGTTTGTTTGTTTGTTTGTTTGTTTGTTTGTTTGTTTGTTTGTTTGTTGATTTTGAAAAACGAAAATCTGTTTTCCCTCATGTGATTCACACAGAAGTTGCTGCTATTTTGTATCTCAAGTATAGGTGAATATCGAAGTTTCAATTGTTTCGTTGTACCAAATTTTACATAGTGACCAATTGTTTTTATTTTTATTTCAAAGGAGTTGGTTCCAAGCTTCCTTACGGAAAAGTTTTTGCAGAGGTTTAAGTCTTTAGATTTCGAGGAGTGTACTACCATAAAAGAAACTAATCCTTACCCTTGAACTTATTGCTATGGCAAAAGTATTCTCGGGATCGCAACACTTGGTTACGAAAAATTCATAACTTTCAAGAGACAACCGAGCTCGATAATTTTTAAATATTACAAGCACAGCTTTATGTCAATTTTTTTTTAACTTGTTTACTATCAACAGATTCTAAAATGATCGGCGTTGACTGCAGTAATAAATTAAAAACACGTAGCCGCGTCGATGGCGACTGGCGATTGGTTGGAGGTAGCTGTTGCGTGGACAGTATCGGTGTGACGTGGGACGGCACCTTGGTTGGTGTCAAAGATGACGACATGTTATACACAAAGAAATCGCCAAATGTGGGTGACTGGGAGGGACCTATTCCGAATAGCTGCTGCGTCCAAGATGTTACCCTCCTGCCGGATGGCGCCATTCTCGGCGTGAGCACTGACAACAAACTTGTATTCCGCACTCATATTTTCAGTGAATGGCGTGACGTACCAAGCAGCGTTGGAGTGGTCGCTGCCGACGTTTTCTCCGATGGTAGAATACTCGGCGTCACAAAGTCGGGATCGCTGAAGATCAGGGACGGTATTGGCGAAGACTCTGAGTGGGAGCGTTACGCATCCAGCGGTGTCAACGTCAAAGACATCTCCATTCAACCAAATGACAAGATATTCGGGGTCGGTAAGAGCAAGGACTCCCTCTATGTTCTCGAAGAAGACGGCAATTGGGAAGAGGTTCCTGACTCTGATTGCGTGCTGTCCATCGTATCACCTGGTGACTTGAAAGAATAATCTTGACATTTGGGAGAACAGTGAAAGTGTTACACAGAATTTTCAAATTTAGAAAGTAAAAAGAATTTTATTCTTGAAGAATAATTAATCACCATGAAGATTGAATGTAAGAACAGATGACACAATCATTTAAAAAAGAACAATAAAATTCGATGGTTTAATTGTGTGTTTTTGAAGTTTGTATTGTTCTAAATGGTGACAAGACAACGGTAATTAAATGATTACATATTCACATCCGAGTCGAAATAACAAGATGCATATATTTTAATTTAGTTTCGAATTTATTCGGACTTTTGCGGACTGACAAGTTCACGTGGAATATTACGTATGCACCTCGAAACTAAAAGACAGTCATCGGAACTGCACCTGAACGAGTTTCTAGTTTATAAAGTATGTATTTCATGCACGATATCTAGATGCACCTCATCATCATAGCTGCAACATTTAAATCACACGATGTAGATTATGACAGACATGTTTTAACTTTCATCAATCACCACCGTACCTTGGATACAGTCTTTATATTGACTATTGGTCCCATGCGACCTTTGAACCCAGTTCCGACGACTGTATCCACTTAAACCTTTCCCTCAAATTTGCCATGTCAGGGCAACTTTCAACTACTATTTTTTAAAATGAAGAATAAAAATCGGGGTTACCTGCAAATATGGGTACTAGAGGAATAGGTTAGCTTGGTTTACCGACATTTGCAAGTCAAAATTGCCGCCGTACCTGTGATAATTCTGTGGAGCAAAATAACACTAGCAATTTTCAAAAAAACTGTGATGGTTAAAATTGGTTAAAATGTTTCTTACTTCAAGAGCTTTAAATCGAGCCCCCCCCCCCCTAAAAAAAACAAGTGGTGGATCAGAAAAGTATTGGAAAGTTTTGGCGTGGACCCCGAAAATCTGTCCCAGAGGCGCATTCTACCGTTACTTAACGGCTGTTCACTTCATGGAAGGGAGGCAAATGTATTTCGTCACATTTTGAAACAAAACGATGATCGACAGATCGCTACCTGGGAGAAAGGAGGAAACTATACGAAATGTAACTCGTCCAATCAACTTAAAATGTCAAAATAGTGAACCTGACGACGAATAAAACTCCTGCACAGAAAAGATCCGTCTTCGAACCACGTGAGTTTTCAAGAGAGGCTATGAATATAAATTTAGCGCGGGATGGTCTGACCTATCATTGGTCATGATATGTTCTGCCTTTCGCTATATCACATCAATAATCGAGTAATCGATGCCATAAAGCTATGCCGGCTCCACTGTATGAGAGTGTTGAGGTGTACCGTAAAAATAAGTTGGGGAATTTTACCGTAAACGTCATGATATGCACGTTCCACGTCATCAGTTTTAAGGTGTTTCCGAAGAGGAAATTAGCGGTGAATCAAAGTGCATGTTATATTCCCTGTGATGTTGCAGACATCTAAATTTGAATAGTTTTGACGTTGTTGCAGCCAGATTATCTTAACCAGGGGACACTACTATGATTTATTTTTGGGCACATTTTGGGGATAACATGCGTCAGTTGTTAATAGGATTTTGCATTGTTTTTGTAACAAATTAGTTTCTCAACACAAAATTAAAGCTACCGGATTCGCATCGCTATGCCTGAATTTCGGGCAAGTTACTGTGCCTGCCGCCAGTCAGATCTCAGTCGGACTACTCGCAAGTTATAAAATCAAGTGCAGTGTTTTAATTATTTTTAATTGCAGCTAGTTAATTACGTAAATACAACCTCAAAATAATCATACAAAACAAAAGCCACCCTCAGTGTCAGATATTACTTGCAGACTTCTCCCAACACAGTCGACTCATGAGAGCGTCCGAGGTGATCCCAAGTACTCGAGAATATGGGACAACGTAAGGGCGCGTCCTGGCTGCAACACTAAAGTTCTGAGAAGCAGAGATAATTTGGAAGGCACCATAATGATTTGCTTTGCTCTGCTAGTTCTGTAATCAAAGTCTCGATGACTTGTAGTACTAAAAGAACCAAAAGCGCTACCACACTCATTCTGAGACGTGGACGGAGTGAAGTTAAGCACAGAAGCTAATTTTTGGAGGGTACCAGTAGTAGTTAAATTTATTGATGTCTAGACAGTATCAGGAGAGATGTAAAGGTCAATGACGGCAGACAAGGGTATTTGGCGGCGGATATAAGACATCTCGGAGAAAATAAGTATATCTAGCTCGTATTATTTTTGCAATATACCATCCCCTGTGTGCTATTCCCCCCTGGAAGGTATCGTATCAAAGCGCACCATCAAAGCTCTATGTCCTTTGGAGTAAGAGTGTTATCAAGCGCTGCAATAAACCATGTCGCAAATTAGAACTGAACTTTGACATGGAAAGCTTTATTTCTAATGAGATTGCAGATATACCAGTACCTTTTCCCTATGATATCTATCGTTCTGCGCATGTGTTTGTTTCGTTATGTATTAAGGCCAATAAAGACCTAAATAGCGTTCGATAAACTCACCTCGTGAGTGAATCGCTGACCCGAAAGAGAGAAATCGACAGTGTGGTATAGAGGATTTCGCTGCAAAGCCCAGGACTCAGAAAAGACTGTCATTCTCAGGCAACGTTTTGATCGGGGCAGACAGACATGCAGTGCAGTGCATAAAGTAAGACCGGTGTACGATTATCAAAAGAACATGGAGGACTACTTGGTATGCAGTGGGATATATTTACAGGCCGGGGACTTTTGAGGGAGGCGTACTGGAAGACAATGAAGGGCGCAGAAACTATCTAGTTCGGATTTGGAACCCCAATCAGACACCTGACCATGCGAATTACTACCGAAACAAAATGCGTGTAGATTAGAATGAAAAGCTTGTGATATTAAGTGCCAAGGACATCATATTTATTGTTACCTGATGACTACTGATTCCGAATTATGTCCTGCTCTATTATTATACGCAAAACATCACCGTGTGTTCTTCCATCTTTTGTCAAATGTCACGTCCATTACCGAGAGAATCTCAACGTATACTAAAATGAACTAGTCTGTGGTGTAAGAATACCAAGCCTGCAGACTAGACTCTCCCTCTCGCAAATCACCACATGCATTGATAGTTGGTGGGGGGCCCAGATATTGTGTTAGCGCCCTCAAGGAAGGCAGTATCAAATTTGGTGGGTACGCCAACAGTTGCTTGTCTGTCGTTCTTGAAAACGTTTATTTTCAATAACAAATTGCACGATCTGAATATCTTATATTGCAAATTTGATTTTCCAATTTTCGTAGACACAATTCAAATAGTCAGTCTACTAGTATCGTAAGACTGATACTATGAATGGTGTTTCAAAGTTTGTACAATCTCCTTTTGTTCAGTTCTACACGCGGTGGTCTTCAAAATCGTGCACAGAGGCACAGTAAGTGAGGCTACCCACAATTCACCATGATCTGTACACACGGAGATCACTCAGTGAACTGAAGCAAATTTCTTCAGTACAGAGAACAACTCGGTCCATATTCCAAAATTCTGGCAACATAGTTCTGATAATCATAATTTTCTGATTTCCCACTGTGAATAATGAGAAGATCAACCCCTTTTCCGCGGAGGAGATAGCAATTTTGTAATTTTGTCGACATAGATTTTTGACAGCCGTACATAATATTATTAAGGAAACTAAGGGAATAAGTTGCATCTGTGTTGGCAAAAGAAAGGGTATTGATTTTTTTTATGTTCGTAACAAAGGAAATTTGCATGTCTGACAGGTGGTATGATGAGACCATCTTAGTTGCTGATAACTTTATCTTGACAAGTGTGCAATTTTTAGCACCTCCAAACATCAACTTTGCATTCAATTTACTCTTGAATTTTAAACATAATTAATAATTTTGGAACATAGTTTTAACAAATAATCCTGAACTTAAATTTTAAGTTAAAAATTGTTATGAAACTGATAAAATGGAAAAAGCCTTTAGCAAAAAATGTCTGAGTGAACAAATCAAGGGGACTTGTGGGTAGCCTCACTTACTGTGAGAGGGCCACCTCCACTCAAATCGACGTTATAGACCACGAGCATCATTGATAGTGTACAATAAAGTGGAACATAACAATCGCTTAAAAAGCCAAATAATAAATTTGTTATGGCCATCGCGCACACAACCTCAAAAACTAAACGTCCCGGTTTTTTATCTGTTTTTTTGGTATGTACTAAAACACTAATCATAGTTTTACCCAAGCAAACAGACAATTAACAAACAAACTACATAATTCAAAATATCTTATCAGAAAAAGCAATTTACCAAAATAGATAAAGTTAGGAAGTTTTCTGTTAAATGGTGAAAAGGGAGAAAGAGTCAATTGCCATCTGTTCTGGTAGTCTCACGCCAAATGAACGAAAATCGGATGAATGGATGGATTTATGGTTGGATGAAAAAACGGAAGGAGGGACAAACGGACGGGCGGGTAGATGGATTACTATCACGGACAAGAAAACGGTAATTTTTTCACGGCTGAACCCCCTTGAGGTTGGACGGGAGTGTTCCGCTATGTTTGTGTGTCTACAGTGACCATATTTACTCAGCGTAACCTCGTGTCACCATACAAACGATCGAGCCATTACTCATTCAGTACACATATTTAACAGAAGCGTAATATTTCATTTCTTTTTTTTCGTCATTTTGCCAGTCTATGGACGGGACGCATATTTATATGCTAAAGTGTAGTGTGCTGGTAACAACATCAACTTACTAAGACTCTATTTAGTGAACGATGTGGCGCCCTGCGCGAAAGTCGTCGACTAGAAGACGACTATTTTTGTCGCCGCATCGTACAAAAATACACTTTGTCTTTTTGTATACTTCATGAATCTGCCTCTCTCAATGATACTGCACGCGCACACTCATCCTTCGATCAAACCTTGAGGACATGACCAAAATATGTAATTATGGATTTTCGATCCATTTAGAAGTATATGGTCAATATCTCAGCCACTATCTTCAAATTGGTATGAAATTCGATTTGGGAAAACATTACAACGATGTCACTAATCCTAAAACATTTGAATATTTCATTGTTAAACGGCATGGAGTATTACACTTAAATTGTATGCTCTGCGTACAGGGATACTTTATGGGGTAATGTGATACCAATTGAAAACCTAACATTAAACAGTCGCGTGGTCATGAATATAAACCCCTGCACACCTAGTTCAGAAATAATAACACAATAACGTCGACTAATTTTCCACTAAATATGACGTCCTTTAAAGTCAATTCGTACATTAACGCGAAAATTCAACTAAGCACACACTTTTAATGATTTCATTTCTCTAAAATAACATTAGCTGTGCACATTAGAAAAATGATCGTTTGTGTCATCTCTCAAAGGATCCAAGACTTTCCGTTGAATCTGTTACATTGTCTAAGGACACTCCAGCCTCCATTACACAAGTAACTGCTGGTTGATCTAATTGTGCACACGTTGTTGTTAAGTTTTTGTTTTATTTGTTGTCGTGAAGTTAAGGTAGTATGCTTGAAAGGCTTAAACTTTTGCTCAAACTTTCCGAAATAAAACTTTCAACCATTCTCTTACTAAACCAAAAACAAAATCGGGGTGGGGTCGCCGTGCAAATTTTAAAACTAGCGAAACAAATTACCCAACATTTTGCGATATTTGAAATTCAAAACGGCCTTCCCTGTGTTAACTATATGGGGTTAAATTATGGATTTTCAAAACACAAGGACGATGAAAAATCAGCCCCCACAAGTGGTAGATCAAAAAAGAATTGTAGAAATTTGAGAGTCCGAATATCTGTCCCCGAGGCGCGTTCTACTTTCAAGTGATACTATTTTTATGTACCCTTGCCTCTGATTCGCCAATTTATCAAAATGTGATGAAACTATACACCTGACGACAGCGATAATGATTGCAAACGACGTCACAATTCTGTCAATGATTAATATTAAGAGATTTATGGTCGGATAAATGAAAGATATTACTGGAGACTTACACAAACGGTTCTTCCATGAAATTTTATTGTTACTAACGATATCCACAAACCATGCAAAACGAAAACGATTGTCATTAATCATTCATCAATGGTGTTGGAAATTTCCGTTGGTACGTATCTATGAAATTTTATCTATTCATGGAATGGAATGTCTTCTGTTACTCTATCAAGTCACCAGGTGATACGATGGACAGCACGCAATCAGAGTCAGGAACCTCTTCCCAATTGCCGTCTTCTTCGAGAACATAGAGGGAGTCCTTGCTCTTACCGACTCCGAATATCTTGTCGTTTGGTTGAATGGAGATGTCTTTGACGTTGACACCGCTGGATGCGTAACGATCCCACTCAGAGTCTTCGCCAATACCGTCCCTGATCTTCAGTGATCCCGACTTTGTGACGCCGAGTATTCTACCATCGGAGAAAACGTCGGCAGCGACCACTCCAACGCTGCTTGGTACCTCACGCCATTCACTGAAAATATGAGTGCGGAATACAAGTTTGTTGTCAGTGCTCACGCCGAGAATGGCGCCATCCGGCAGGAGGGTAACATCTTGGACGCAGCAGCTATTCGGAATAGGTCCCTCCCAGTCACCCACATTTGGCGATTTCTTTGTGTACAACATCTCGTCATCTCCGACACCAACCAAGGTGCCGTCCCATGTCACACCGATACTCTCCACGCAGCAGCTACCTCCAACCAATCGCCACTTGCCATTGACGCGGCTACGTGTTTGCAGTTTATTGCTGCAGTGGACACCGATCATAGCAATATCTGCCAATATAAAAAAAATTGACATAAACATTCAGCTTTAACCAACACGAGTTTGTTGATATATTGTACTTTTACGTGAACTCTTTTGCATTATTGTCATACATTTCATTGATCAGAATTAAAAGTATTACAATAATCAATAGAATTGTCTGCAATTCTGACAACTGGGGAGACGAATACTCTCTATACGAAGAGCATACAGCAGAAAACGAGATATGTTTATATATTCAAACTGTTCTTTAATGTAACTCTCTGTTCCGAGAACGTCAACTTGAACAGTTGTATTTGGGGAATCAAAATAGCATATAAAGTCCCGCAACATCACGTACATTAGCATTTTAATACAAGCATGGTTATGAAAACGGGAAAAATCATTTTTCTACCACTATATACCACTAAGTAAGCTATTTTCTCGAGTATGAAAAGCATTCCCTGTTAGAATGATGTATATCTCATTTATGCACTTTAACATTTGTCAGAAACATTTTAGGTTCAACACTGGGACCCCGTTGCGTTATGAACACACTTCTTTTTAATTTATTTATTTATTTATTATTATTAATTCCTTACCGCCGTCACAGTTTCCTGTGCGAACAGCAAGTTGGAATGTTAGAACAAGTAACAGAATTTTCATCATCCTGGCTGACGAGTTTGATATCTGTAACATAAAAAAAGACAGTAAATCATTTTAATCAATCTCTAGCGTAACAAATCGTAATATTTATCTGAAAACAGCACCTAGTTTCTGAGACCGTTATCCCGAGTAGCGTGCTGAATGCTGACACTGGATAGGCGTTTAAAGTTCTCTAGGAATTTAATCGCGTAGATCAAAGCTCTCCAGGAATTCTGTTGCTGTACAACATTATTGCAGAATTCTAATCTGGCAGAAAGCACTATCAGACAGTTTGTAAGATATGCGTATGAATACAATATACGCAAGAGTGTAGGTCGGATATTTATTTTAAGAAAAGTAAAATATAATATTTGTTGTTTAGTTCAAAATGCGTAGAATTTGGCCTTCATTACAAAAGTGGCATTCAATACGGTCTGCACAGAAGACCGTTAAGCGCCAGACACATTAGATACAAATGAGAAAATATAATGCGACTTAAAAGAATAATGAATTAATCATAGATGTCTAAGAAAGAAATTTAATCGCGTTTATCAATATTTGATGATGTTTACTTTACTAGTATTAAAGTTACATGAAGCTAATTACCAACAGGTTAAGGCTTTTTCCGGAAATTTGTTCGTACCTGGTGTGACGTATACTACCGCAATGTTTGCCGGATAGGTCAAGCGATGCATTTCATAAACTACAGAAGATCGATTTCTTTAGCTCATGGAATCATTTGGCTCAGGTAGCGACGAATTTCAACAAAGCCACGATTACTATTACGAGCGATGGTCAGTCTATACCTTTATAAGGATGTATAGACATATTAAGCAAGACGCTGTGTAGCATTCATGCTACAGCCGCCGATCCGCCTTACTCCTTTGTTTGGCCATCAATAAATTCTTAGTGCTACTTTCATTCTGTCTCTGATTGACCACTACTGTATCGTGCGGGGGCGATTGTACTGCAGCTAATAATCTGAAAAGAATTTTCAAAAATGCAACAGGGAAAGACTAGTCATGTTTGAAGTAAAAAACAAAACATTTTGTACCTAATGTCTTTCGCATCTTCACGATCATTACGTGTTATAGTTCCAATAAGATTGTAAGGGCGACAGAAAAGTAGGTAAAATACGCTCTATGTACAACGGTACTGTCTATCTTGATGATATAAAAGTTAGTGTAGATATTTGAATTGAAAATATAACGAAGATACCGTCCTACGCTCCTCGAAATCTGATCTAAACGGAAAATCTAAATCATTATCACCCTGCTAACTTTGGTACAAAATTTACCAATATTTGAAATTCAAAAAGGCAGCAATTCCTGTGTTAATTGTACAAGAAAAATGAAATTTTAGACTTAACAAAAACAAATCGGTAAAAACTTAAGTTAGTATACGCCTCGAAAGTGAAAGATGTAAACTTGTGCCCAAACTTTCCTTAAGAAATCTTTCGACCGTTTACCTTCAAATCAAAATCAAGAATAAAAATCGGGGTTCACCGTGCACCGTGCAAATTTTGGCACTAGAGAAACAAATTCCCCAATATTTACCGATATTTTCAAATTCAAAATGGGCGCCGTCCCAGTGTTAACTAGTAGGGAAAAATAAAATGTTCAAATTCCGAAAAACTAAGCCTGTGAAAAGTTTTCTTACACAAAGAGCTTTAAAAAGAACCCCCACAAGTGCTATATCAGAAAAGAATTGTGAAAGTTTGAGAGTCGAAATATCTGTCCCTGAGGCGCGTTTTGCCTTCAGGTTGTGAATGAGATACAAACTCGGCGTCCACAAATGGTGGAACAAATCAGTATTGTAATAGTTTGAGCGCCAAAATATATGTCCTGAGCCACATTCTACATATATATATGTGCTTGCGAGAAGACCTGACAATCTGAATGGGTAAACAGCAATCATACATTTAGTTTTGTCGGTTTATAAGGAGGCAAAACATCCTCATTGATTCACTTATCGGCTTCAACAACACTACCGTCTGCAAACGTTCGTAAATCACTGATATTAGGACAGAGGACTACATAATAAAGATAAAATGTAAACGTAGACCTGTGAATTGATCAGTGTAGAACGCATTACTTAGTTCGCAAAATATTTTAAAGTAATAATAGATTGACTTCTAACTGTATCACAGGACAAACTTAGTTAAAGATTTACCATTGACGATGATTATCAAACAGCGTAGTCAGGTCTCAATCATTAAAAAGGTTGGAAATTTGAGCGCCACAAAACTTTGCAAGACTGATATACGATAAAATATAAGTAAGATTAAAATTTAATAAGTTATATTAACAAAAAATTAGACCCCTGTTTTTATACTTACGTCATTATGATTAAGTTTCTGTGAAATACCATATCTTGTTCTACATCCAAATTTATATCCGAGATACCTTGTGTTGAACTTTTCAACATAAGCTTTGAGCGCATGATGTACAACACTTTTACTACCAACTAGCTGAACTCAGAAGTATGGACTACAATTCACTTTCAAACAGTCATATTGCATATTATCTCACAATTTGGATAAGTTCTGTGTTTCTTGCATCTGAATTGATTGAGCTTTTACATAAAAAGTTCCAGGAAAATGAAATACTTACATTCAGGAGAGACTTCAGACAAGCAGTGTGGGATCCTCGTCCAGACATAGCCATGTTAGTCTCTTCTGAGCTGCATTAAATAAAGCCCGCTGTCATCTACTTTATGGTCTAAAAAGTAAAAATAGTTTTGAGTAACTGTTTTCTTCATCAAAATAAGTTTATGGATATGTTAATTCAGTTTGTATAAATAGCTGGGAAACTGCACTAGTCAGTCAATCATCAATATTTATATTTATCATATATTTATTAATTCCCCTGACTGTACTTCAAAAATAGTTAGGGGAAGTACTCTGCAACAAGCACTGACGAATGAATCAAATATTCATCCATTTTAGGGAGTCACGTCGCGCATAGAATGAATAAGCCAAATGAATCCGTGTGTTTTTGTCGTTCGCGTAAAACTATGGATTGTCTATAATCAAGCAACATATATGTTGTTTTTTGTGCAGTCGTTGATTTAAATTTGCAGTGTGCATCTATACCTACAACCTGACACGGTTCCTGTCTTTAATTATGCCAACATTTTGTAAAGATGTCGATATTTCCTTACACACGGATATACTAGTTTTCTGGGAAGCACGGTTTGTACGACTATTAAACTCACGTTCAGCATCACACCAAATTAGAAAATTTAACTTTGACGTCCTGCGAAAAGGACGATAGTAGGTAAATCCACGTCCATCAAGTTTAGAATTCCGGCATTGTAGTGATGCAAAGTCATTCACATTTGGAGTTATCGGGAGTCAACATTGCGCGGCCCTTATATCGCGGTAAGTGTTGAAATATACCACCTTATCTAAAACTTCAAAATATCAGCAGTGAGAATGGATTTTATTAGCAGGGAGCAGTTAGTATGGAGATGGGAATAAAAAAATACCTACGCCAGGGAAGGAAACTGTTTAGCCGCTATGTTTACATTTTACAGTAGTCTACCATATCGACAGGTGTAAATAATGCCAGTTTTTTATCTTTTGAGATCATTGGTGAGATGTACTGGGTATTGCACTATGTAATACTTTATCACGGCAGCTACTGTTTTAGTCGGGCAGGAAGCAGTTTGACAGTAACCTGCCCGGATGTTAGTTTGTTTGTCTTTTTAAAATTTCCTACAGTGCAGGTATGCTAATAAAATTGATGAACAGCCTTTTAGACCCCTCGTTTTGAAAACCTTGACCAAGTTTTGATTTTATGAAATCCTAAGTCTGCGTACATCCATGCTTGAGGAAATCCACATGACAAGTCGATTTTTAGCAGAAAATTGTGAGCAAGAAGTACGGCGAGTAACATGTATCGATCCGCCTTGGTGTAAATTTAATCGCGATGTTTTGTATTAAAAATAGGTTTCATCATGTCTTCCTTTTGTTTGTATGAAAAACATTTTAATTTGGTGCACGACTGTGTAGTACAGGAACGAGTCGGTGCACGCATTTGTACGCCTGATCAACAACGAGACAGACAAGGGGCATAAGGTCACAGTTTTGAAACCAACAGAGCAGCAATGCTTTATTGTACCGTGAGTTGCCTGCAAGGCAAACAATAGCTGGGTACACTTTTTGAACATATGATACCAGCAAATAGAGAGAGTTGTTCTCCGTTCCAAAAATATGGATTTACTCTGAGTATTCGAAAATTACACCCTGAGAGTTTTTAGAGGATTGAACGATTAGTTCATCGCTTGATAAATCAATTGTCAGACCAAAGTTGTTTCCCTCTCCGCCAGACCTCCCAGTTCGTTCTATACAGAGTATTGACCCCGAGAACCAGGCTAACATGATGGTATAATGATCAATACAAAAAATAAACGTATCGGTATATTAAATATTTGCGAAGGTAAATCGATCATGGAATGGTAGAATGATCTTGTTTACACAAATGTAGCTTTATCGACTATAAACAAATATGATCTGATCCGTTAAAAGGAGTCATTCTCCACCAAACGCTGATCATCTTTGCCTTCCCTATACGCTGCTATTCAGTAATTGTTTTGTGTGTCAGATAATTCTGACGTGAGTTGATAAATGTATCGCTGATACCCGTTTTACTGATGATTTCCTTGAAATAGCATATGCAATTATTTGGATTTATTTCTCTGATGACTTGGCCGAAAACAAGTTAATTAGCTGTCTGAACGCTCATCTATGATCAATGAAACCCTGCCACAGTTGAATCGTGATCACATGATTGACGTTCCTCACGGAAGGAACGAAGTGTGAAAAATATTGTTTAGTTAATGATTCAAACGCCACATCATTCACTGAAAAGCTCTGTGGACTTTAGATTGCCTTCGACTAACAGAAAAGAAATTAACAGATATGATATGATATGATATGATATGATATGATATGATATGATATGATATGATACGATACGATACGCTATGATTATCTTGAAGACATTTTTATCAGCGTCGCTGTAGTTGTCAGACTCCTTGACCCCTTCAATACACCATTTTTTCATTGGTGCGTCATATCGCGCCGACACATTGGAAAGACAGCATTTGTAGTGATCATTAAATTTTTGCTTGAAAATTGATTGTGCCCATCATTTATATGGTATAAAATTCCTAACTACTCCGTTTGGTTTTTAGTTCATATATTTCATTAGAACAGAATTAACAAACAAACAACACCGATATATTCAAGCATTACAAAGCTGATACTTTCATATACTGTGATATTTAAATAATAACACATGAGAGCGAGGGCAAGATCACGATCATGATCGAAATATTGATGATGCCCGAGCCGTACACATGAGAGCGAGGGCAAGATCAAGATCATGATCGAAATATTGATGATGCCCTCGCCTACGGCTCGGGCATCATCAATATTTCGATCATGACCACCATCCCTTGGGCAGGCAAAAAATCGTGATCTTGCCCTAGCTCTCATGTGTTATTATTTTTATTACACCGAACAAACTTCTTCGAGTACAGTTCGCCTTTCTGCATGAGTCCGGACCTCAGCGTAAAATGTTGTCAGTGCCAAGTCTAGGGTTGCCGCTGAAAGTTTGCCAATCTCCTCGGTCGCGTATCCAAATTTGTTGCTTGCATAGTCGCTGAACACAGAAATTGCATTCCTTGTTGCCATTTTCGTTCGTTTTCTGTTTACTTGCATCAAAATATCGTCTAACTGTGCCGGTGACAGCTCTGCATGACGTTTCGCAGTGATAGTAGCAAGTACAAGCGAACGACAATTTGTTAAGCGCAGAAAGGATGCGCAGTAAGTAAAATGACGTCATCCATGTAATATCAAATGCAGAGGGCATCATCAAGTTCGCAGAGGGCATCATCACGTTCGCAGAGGGCATCATCACGTTCTTTTACATGTCACGTGAGTTGTGTTTAACCAATGGCAGTGCACGCTGAATGAGTGAGGTGTAATAAAGCCATGATAACATATGTTATAGCCATGATAACATGTGGTGCTGTGCAGGGGAAGAGAAGATTAACAGCGAAATAAGATACCGAATTTGAGTCTACATTTGAAATGTACAACACAACAGTTGATGTCCAACATATATGATTGCTTCCCTGGCAGAAAATTGAATTTTTGTCATACAAACTAGGTTGATAAAGGTTGTCATACAAATGTCAATGGGCATTTATTCATAGATTCAGGAATTTTATCATGGCCAAAAATGACAGTAAGAGAGCAAAAATCGTGTCGTATATAGTAAGCTAGAATGTTTTACCACGTTAACATAGGAAATGCCAAAGAGGAATAAAGCTGAAGGACAGAAAATATTGCCATCTTTGAAATGAAAATATGGCTAAAACAGTAAATTAGTGAAATGTATGTTGACAATCATCACAAGCTAATGTTTTGCATTATCGTCATTCGTTTGGATACCAAAGAGGTAGACCAAAAATATTTGCCAGAGATGTGTCAGATGAACTGACACGCTCTTGCCGTTTTTCTAGACTGAAAACGATTGTTGAATACTTTTATCATTTTCAGTCAAGAAAAGTGGCAAGCGCGTTTTATTTTATCTAATACATCTCCTAGCAAATGTGTAATTATGTCTTGTAAGAGTTAACTATCTTTATGATTTGTCCACGCCCAGACGTAAACTTGCTTACTTAAGACTAAGATTACGACTTAGATTAAGACTTTGATCAGGGTTGAAAACTTGGGGTCTTCATGTCGTCGCATCAACTTTATTGGCATACATCTGACCTTATCTTTCACAGCCCTTCTTTCAATGGTTGCTCTTTGTCTAAGTGCTGAAAATCAAGAAATAAAGACACCAAAGTTTGGAAAAAAATGCTATCACCCTGAAATGTCCAATCGTAAATATTAAGTACAAGGCCCCAGTAACATAATTCTTTAGACCAACTACTAGTCAAATGAACGCAATAGAATTCGCCAAATTTCGAAAATCACCCTCAAATGTGAATAAATATTTAAATCTTCCATTCTTTTGCACAGGATGAGATCATGATCAATGTTAGGGGTGGACCATTTTGGTATCGGAGGGTGGGGTGGGTGGAATATTGATTAGGTAGCATTACTTTTTACCTAATCCATTGTACATTATTTTCCACCCTCCCACCTTTCGTTTTGTAAAGCCTTCACCGGATGATTTTTTTCATTTACATTGCTTGGAATATTTTTTCGAAAATCTTCCAGGCCCTCAAACCACCTTGGATATCAAATGGTCCACCCCTTCTTTCAAAATCCTTCCACTAGATGGTGGTTGAGTGATTGTTGAGTAATACATCTCGATATCAAGTGGCTAAAGACAAAGACAACAGTGCCAGACGCAACTGAAACAAACACGGCAGTGCAGGGTATATCTGCCAATTATGACCCTACAGTCGGAGCCATCTGCTTTACCTACGAATAGGACGGGGTCGGGTGCAAAGTAGAACGCAGTTTTATGAAATAAACGCCTGTCTGTTATACGTTTTGCATAATAGCCCTGGTTGATTTATGAATCTAAGCAATAAATGTTGGTATAACACGATTGGAACTAAATTGGGATAATTGGATTGGCGCAATTTCTCAAAAAGTTTAGAAATTTGTCTAATTTACACCATATTTGCTTACCATCTTTAAAATTTTATTCAAAATTTACAATGCTGTTGAAATGTTATGAGTAAGAATCAGTGCATGATAGTATCTAATGCAATATTGTTCAAAACATGTGAACAATATTCATATTTGAATGAAAATATGCGAGCTTGTCTGAAGTTTCTTCATTACTGAAACACTAGTAATAATCTTAGTTTGTCACTTTTCCTCGAACAAAATGAAGCTTTTCGATTGATTTAGAGTTAAGTCAGTCAGGGTCATTTAAAATGTGCCCTGACTCAATTTAATGTTTTTGAAGCCTTAATTTCACGAAAAAGTCAGGGGCATTTCAAAAGTGCCCTGACTAAAAAGTCGTCAATTAGAGAAACTTTAAGCATTTTGTCTCTTTTCTTTAGTACATTTACACAAAAATGAACTTTTTTTCATAAAAATGAATCCAATGAAAGAGGTATGCAAAAATCGTTGTATTTTCGTTGTTTTGTTCGATGAGAAAAATATTCCAAATTTTACACTATTCTATCATTTTGTAAAATTTCAGCTGTTAAAATTTCGATTTCGTTACATTTTCCTAATAATTACTCTCATCCAATTTTCCCAAAATAGTTCCAATCGTGTTGTATGCAAAAACACCGTCCGCATATTATCTCTGCACATTTACTGACATCCGCATGGTTAACTATGAGGTTGAAACAGGAATGCTGTATTTATTACATAGTTCTACAATTCGTATTCAGTCAAATCTATCAAGTTGCAGATAGAAACGATAAATTGACGAACGACAGCGAGATCAGTCTACACGTCTGCTTCCGTCAAATTTTGTAAGAATCTTACAAGTATTAAATTCTAGAGACTTCCATAGGTCATAAATATAAAATGTGAACATGGAATCGTGAATGAATCAGCGTGGAACACCTTACTTAATTGGTAAAAAATTGAATCTTCAGTTAAGTAATAATGGATTGACTTCCACCTGAACGACAGGACAAACGTAATTGGAAGAGTTACCATTGACGATGATTATCGAAAAGCGTAGACATATCTCAATTATTAAAAGGTAGAAAAATTGAATGTCGTACAAATTTGCAAGACTGTCATACGGAAAACTGTAATTGAGATTACAATGAGTGATATTAACAAAAAAATTATGATGAAGTGTCTGTGTAAAATACAATTTTTTTTATAAGTCATATTGCATATTATATCAAACAGTGCAATTTAGATAAGTTCTGTGTTGCTGGCATCTCAATTGATTGGGTATTTACGTAAATACTTCTAGCAGATGGGGTCCTCGTTCAGGCGTAGTCTGATATTCGTTTCCGAGCTGCATTAACTAAAGCCCGCTGCCACCGACTTTATTGTCTATATAGTAAAATATTTTTCAGTAACAGTTGCTTCATCAAAATAAGTGTTCGACTATGCAAAATCGGTTCGTATGAACAGCTGGGAAACTGCACTGGTCAATCAATTATCTATAAAAATATATCATTCATGTATTAACTACCCTGTCTGCACTTCGCCAATAGTTGGCGGAAGTACTATGCAACAAGCACTGACGAATGAATCAAATATTTATCATTCGTTTTAGGGAGCCGCGCCGTGCATAGAATGCTAAGGCAAATGAATCCATGCGTAGTAGTTTGTCCTTTCGTTAATTGGGTGTAAAATAGTGGATTTTCTCCACAAATCAAGCAACATATGCTGTGTGTTGTCCATTTGAATTCGCAGTGTGCATAGATAATGTATCTATACCCACAACCCGACACGGTTCCTCTATTGTCAGTAATATTGTGCAAAGATGGCAAATCATTCCTGTAAGCACGAGAATTAGTTTATGTGAAAGCTCGGTTTATACGACTAATAATGATCACAGTCAGCTTCATACCAAAGTAAATAAGTACATTTGAAATTTGCAGAACACACAAAATACTAGTAAAACCATCATGACCTTCAGTGAAAAGGAGGGTACTTAGGTAAGCAAACGTCCATCCAGATTAGAATAAACGCATCGCATTATTGCAAAATAATTCACAGTTGGAGTTCGATGTTAAAAATAGAAAATGACATTGAGTAAACGTTACTAAAGATGTATTCGTTGAACAATTTTAATTTTTGTAATAAACTTTTGAAAGAGATGACTCGACAAACTTTACTGTGCGAACCAATAACAGATTAGTGGGTCTTAGACACGATTTGTTGTCATAATTGTCTTAATTTACTTATTTGTATGCATTTAATTCGTTTGATTTTTTCAATGCCCGGCACCTAGAAAACACTTCATGTCTACTTATGAGTTCACTTTATTTTCACAGCCGTTTAAGTTCATCATTTGTGGACTGCGACATTCCGTGTCATTAAAGGTGTAATTTATAAAAAGGGTTATTTTATCGTTTCTTGAAGACATTGTCGAGTCACTCGAATTAAAACCCACTTACTTAACCTCACTGATTTTTGCTTTTATTTCGATTTGAAGAGAAAAATATTACGATAATCTGTTTGTATTTTTTAGTTTATGTACACAAAAGTTATTTATAAATATTTTCGTCAGAAGACAATCAATACGTGAAAGTTATTCGAAGTTAACATTGCCCTGCCCTTAATTTTTTGCCCTTAATCCCAAAACTTTTTCAAGAGTGAGGTTTTGGAATGTTATAGCTTGAGTTTCATTAATTTTACTACGTTACTTCCCTGGCTCAGCAGTCCAAACCAGATTTAACATTGCAAGTTTCAGCGTTTAAACTCATCCTACTAAATACATAAGCGGAAGTAAAACTTCAAGAGAACATTTCAGGGCAATGGGAGTTTTCCAAGCCATCGCGGTAAGTGTTAATTGAAATATACCACCTTATCTAAAAATTCAAAATATCAGCAGTGAGAAGGGATATGTTAGTATGGAGCAGTAAGTATCGAGATGGGAAATTAAATACCTACCCGGGAAAGGAAATTATTTGGCCGGGGAAGTTTCAACTTTACAGTGGATGTAAACAATTCCAGTTTTTTTTATCTTTTGAGATCATCTGTGAAATGTGATACATAAGTATCACGGCAGGTACTTTTTGGTCAGGCAGGTAGCAATTTGAAAGTAGCCTGCTCGGATGTTTGTTTGTTTTCTAAAATTTCCTAGAGTGCAGGTATGCTAATAAAAAGAATTGGCGGACATTTAGAACCCCCGTTTTTAAAACATTGATCAAGTTTTGAGCAAGAAGTACTGTGAGTAACGTGTATTGAATCGCCTTGGAGTTAATTTAATAATGGTGTTCTGTATTAATGTGTAGGTTTCATCATATCTTTCTTTTGTTTGTATGAAATACATTTTAAAACTTTGTACACGATTGGTATATATACTGGAACGAGTCAGTGCACGCATTTGTACGCCTGATCAACAACGAGACAGACAGGGGGCATAAGGTCACTGTTTGGAAACCAACAGAGCAGCAATGCTTTTTGTACCGTGAGTTGCCTGAAAGGCAGACAATAGCTCGATACGCTTTTTCAAAATATGATACCAGCAAATGGAGAGAGTCGTTCTAACGTTCCAAAAATAAGGATTTACTCTGCGTGTTCAAAAATTACGCCCTGAAAGTTTTTAGAAGGACTGAACGGTCAGTCCATCGGTTGACAAATCAATTATCAGAACAAAGCTGTCGTCCTCTGCGTCGGACCTCCCCGTTCGTTCTATAAATAATATTGATCCGGAACCAGGCTAACATGATGGTATAATGATAAAAACAAAAAATATAACGTATCAGTATATTGAATATTTGCGATGGTAAATCGATCATGGAATGGTAGAACGCTCTTGTTTACATGACTGTAGCTTTATCGACTATAAACAAAAATGATGTGGTCCGTCAAAAGGGGTCATTTTCCACCAATGCTGATCATCTTGACCTTTCCTGAACTTTGATGTTCTGTAATTGTTTGTGTGTCAGAGAATTATGATGTTAGTTTGATAAATGTGTCGTTGATACCCGTTTTACTGATGATTTCCTTGAAATAGCATATTTAATTATTTATCTGATGACTTGGCCGAAAACACTCTGATTTAATTAGCTGTCTGAAGGCTCATCTATGATCAATGAAACCTTGCCATGGTTGAATCGTGATCACGTGATTGATGTTCACCATGAAAGGTACGAAGTGTGAAAAATATCTTGTCTGCGATTTTTTCTCCGAGTTTCCATTAAAATTTCATGCCGCGACAATCACAATTCCTTGAAAAGCACCTTAGTCTGACACCTTTAATTGTGCATAACAAAAAAGGAATATAAAGGAAATCCCAGACACTGATTTGAAGGGTATTACCAAGGCTTGTCAAATTCACAAATTTCAATCGGAAATCGCGCAGCATGCTTGCTAAAGGGAGGAAAACCCGAATTTTGAAGGTTCAGCAAAACGCTTGTCACGTGACTATTATGCAAATAATGACTATGTTCTCTGCACAGTAGGATTTCCAAATACCAGGGCTTTCAGAAATATATACTGTATTTAGTTTGGGACTTCTTTAACTGAGAAAAAATAAAAATCTGAAAGTATCTATAAGGTAGGTAGCTACCTGAATGTTACAAACGCGTTACCATTCACTGAAAAGCTCTGTGGACTTTAGACTGCCTTGAACTAACAGAAAAGACATTAACAGATAAAATATGATATGATATCATATTATATGAAACGATATGATATGATATGATATGATATGATATGATATGATATGATATCTTCAAGATTTTTTTATCAGCGTCACTGTAGTTGTCAGACGCCTGAATTCCTTCGCTGATCACTGCGTCTCCTGTGACCAGACAAGCAGCACGTAATAAGATGCAGATACAGGCAAACCGCCATTTTGAAATATGCTAGTTTTTGGTTTTCCGGAAGATGTTAATTGCGCATATTCGCACATTGCGCATCCTTTTTTGTCGCGCGCTTTTTAGTCTAGTCTGGTAGCAGCTAATATTTCAAAACTTTTAAATACGCTTATTAAATCCTTGGTTAAATCCTAGCCATGTTCGCATCATGAAACTCTGATAATTTTAGCTTTACTTCCATGTAAAATTGAACAGCCAATGACAGCGCCGCATGGTTCAACCAATCAGATTTCGTAATTCGATATATGTTGGTTTCCTATTACCTGCCTCTTTGTGCTTGTCACTGAGGCGGGCACCAGCCAACTGAACTCCTTTTATGCTCCATTTTTTCATTGGTGCGTCATATCCCAATACTGTTTGGAAAGTTAGCATTTACAGTGATCATGAAATTTTTGCTTGAAAATTTATTGTGCCTTCCATTTACATGGTATAAAGTTCCTAATTATGCCGTTTGATTTTGAAGGTAGTATAAGCCTCAAAAGTGAAAGACTAAAACTTTCGCTCAAACTTTCCTCAAGGAATCTTTCAATCATTCTCTTTCAAAATCAAGAAAAAAAAATCAAGGGTCACCGTGGCTTTACCGACATTAGAAATTCAAAATGGTCGTCATCCCTGTGTTAACCCTATGGAAAAAAGTAAAATTTTTGATTTTCAAAAGAGACGGTGAAAGCTTTTTTACTCCAAGAGCTTCAAAAATGACCCCCACAAGTGGTAGATCGGAAAATCGGAAAAGTTTGAAAGTCAAGCAATATGTCGCCAAGGCGCATTCTACCTTAATTCACATAAATCAGCAGCTGAGAGAAGAAATAACAAACAAACGATACTATGCTATACTATACTGATATATTCATGCATTACAAGCTGATGCTATATATTGTGATTACACGTGATATAGCCATGATAACATGTGATATAGCCATGATAACACGTGATACTGTGCAGAGGAAGAGAAGATTAACAGGGAAATAAGATACAAAATTTGAGTCTACATTTGAAATGTAAAACACGGCAATTGATGCACAACATATTTGACTGTTTCCCCGGCAGCAAATTAAATGTCCCTCATACAAAGGTTGTAATGTCATTGAGACATTATTCATAGATTTGGGGATGTTATCATCGCCAAAAATGACAGAAGAAGAGCAGCAACGTGCCGTTTATATTAAGCCAGAATGTTCTATCATGATAACATTTGAAATGCCATAGGGGGAATAAAACTGAAGATCATCTCATGACAGTTGAAAGATTTCAATCTACAGAGAATATGTTTACAACTGTAAATTAGTGAAATGAATTCTGACAATGATGACAAGTAAACGTGTTGTGTCATCGCCATACTTATGGCTACCAATTAAGTTGACCAAAAATAATTGCTTAGAGATGTATCAGATGAGATTACACGCGCTTGCCGTTTTTCTTTACTGAAAATGATTGTGGAATATTTTTATCATTTTCAGTCAAGAAAAATGGCAAGCGCGTGTTATTTTATCTAATTCACCTCTTAGCAAATGTGATTTATGTCTTGTGAGAGTCAACCATCTTTATGAATTGTACACGCCAAGACGAAAAGTAGTATTGGGCTCACTCCAGATTAAGACTATGATCAAGGTTGAAAAACGTTGAATTGGGTCCTGATCGGATCATTGCATCGACTTTATTGCCATACAATCTAATCCCATCTTCTTAATCTCTCCTTTCAATTATTGCTCTCTGTCTTTTTCTAACAGCTGGAAATCAAGAAAGATGAGCTCCAAAGTTTTGAAAAATTTGCTATCGCCCTAAAATGTCCAATCGTAAATATTAAGTATAAAGCCTTGGTAACATAATTCTTCAGACCAACAACTCGTCAGACGAACGCAGTAGAATTCTTCAAATTTTGAAAGTCGCCTTTAAAAGTGAATTTATATCATAATATTTCATTCTTTAGCAAAGGATGGGATCATGATTAATGTCATTTCGAGATCCTTTCTCTGAATACTGGTCTATTGAATGAGTAAGATATATCGTTATCACATGGCCGAAGAGTAAGATCACCTCGGGTCTCACCCGTCTCCATTGGTTACCAGCCCGTCACAGGATTGACTACAAAATGTTGCTGTTAACTTCAAGGCTATTCGCAACCAGACTCCTGTGTAC
The DNA here is from genome assembly GCA_001465055.1 of Ptychodera flava. Classification (NCBI taxonomy): domain Eukaryota; kingdom Metazoa; phylum Hemichordata; class Enteropneusta; family Ptychoderidae; genus Ptychodera; species Ptychodera flava. The sequence continues at coordinate 90,393 of LD363668.1, forward strand.
ATCAGTGATCTACTCCAGCCCTATATTTCAACTCGTACACTCCATTCATCCACCAAAAAAACTTTTGGCATGTACAGCCTACACAACCATCACCTATATATGGTGGCCGTGCGTTTTCATACGTTGCACCTAAACTATGGAAAGCACTGCTACTCGGCATCAGAGAATCCCCTAACTTGGACACTTCAAAAGAAACTTAAAAACACACATGTTTTCCAAAGTATACAGTGTGGTTTAGCCATTCAGCGTCACAGGGCAAAACATTGTTTTTGTATTTTGGTGCTATGTAAACTTTGCTGGTTGATTGAAAACACAGTGAAAAACGACTACGGCAATGCAGGGTGCGTCTGTCACTTTATGACCCTACAGTCGGAGCCATCTCCTGTAGCTACGAATAGAACGGGGTCGGGTGCAAAGTAGCACGCACTTTTATGAAATAAACGCCTGTCTGTTATACATTTTGCATAATAGGTCTGGTTGATGTATGAATCTAAGCAATAAATGTTGGTATGCAAAAACACCGTCCGCGAATTACCTCTAAACATACTGACATTACTGACATTCGCATTGTTTAACCATAAGGCAGGAACTGGCATGTTGTATTAATTACATGGTTGTACGATTCGTATTCAGTTAACGCTAACAAGTTGCAGATAGGGGCGATAAGATGACGAACGATAGTGAGATCAGTCTACATGTCTGCTTCCGTCAAATTTTGTGGGAATCTTATAAGAATTAAATTCTAGAGACTTTCATAGGTCATACGTCGTTATGTTTTCCGTAACATGTGACTGTCCTATTGAAACGTGACTGGGAAGACTTTGCTCTCAGTTACTGAATAGAAATGCAGTATTTTCTTCGAGAACATAAATCACTAAGCTTCACGAGCAGAGAGTCATTTCCTTGATGTCTATCAACACAGTATTTAATTCCCTTTTAAAATGTTATCAAAAGGGTAGGTTCTAACAGCTATATTCCTGTTCCTCTCCATAATGTCTGTTGTGTTCGGTCGTTGTCTGGACCATTCTCCTTCGGAACGCGAACTATCTCCACCTTCATGTTTTGCCTCTAAATTTTATTATCTTCCGTCTCGTTTTAATCAGTTTGGAAGTAGATGGTAACCTTTGAGAGGATCACTATTTTTTATTCGCCGTACGACGTCAGAAGTTCTGTCTCTGTACGTTGAATTCTCAGTCCTAACGACAACAAAAGAGCAAGATCCGGCATCGGTGCAGAATACTCATTAATTAAACTTTAAAATAACCATATTTTGCCCAATCACCGTTAATTATTTGAAATTATTCCGATATTGTTTGAAATATGATTCATATCCATTTCTGACAATCGAAAACATGTCTGTTTCTCGCCTGGCGCCATTGAGCTATTCTCGATGCAAACAATGACTCATATACCAAACGGATTCAAACATGTTCTTGTGTTCCGGAGTGCACCCTTAACTCGGAATTATAAGTTCAGGAAGTTGTATTTTTAAGGTAGACATACAATTTAATCAGTATCAATGTTGAGAAACGCCGTAAAAAAGTGAATTTCTGTTTTTTAATCGCTAAAGGCAGCATAGCGTACTGTACTCTGCTATTATTAAATTCACTTTTACATAGCCAAAAGTTTGACGTCTGCAGTTACAAACAATAAAAATTACATTTTTACGACATTGAATACGTGAGCGAATGTGATTCCTTCAAGTGATGCTAACAGAGCCTTTGAGGAACCCAATATCTGCCTCCTATGAAAATACCGACATCTTTTCGACACCATTAAAGTCATAAGTTGTGTCGTGTCGCAAAGTTGATACACGATCATTGTACAGTGCGACCCTAGAACACAGACAGAAAAAATGACACATACAATGATTAATGCCTGTGCCTCGGGGCTGAGTACCCACCTTCCTCTGTAATCGATTTACGCATCGATAAACACGGTTTCACACGGTGACCAAAACCTATCCAGTTTTGCTTTCAATAAAGACAGACAATGGAAGCTCGTGACATCGGGGTGACATCGGGGTCTATTTAAGATCAATTGGTAGCAATCGACACGCTTTGTCTGAGACTGCGACAACGATATCACGTCAATCAGCTGAACGCTCTCTATCTTCAAGGTAAGTTTTGTATCACCAAAGAAGTTTGTAGCTGAGAGATTTTTACCACCTGCGTCTGATAAAAGTAATTGATATAATTCCTAAAGGTTGTGGCATCTATAAAACAGTGGTGGACTACGTAGTTATTTATCACGCTTCAATCTAAAATATTTAATACACAAGATGTTACATGTTTTTCGCTGTCTTTAACGTTGGACATCTATCCACCCTCTCAAGCCTTATTAATTCATTTCATTTTCAATTTGAGTGTTGGCACTTCAAAATCAACATTTGTTCAAGAATTCTTACAACTCTAATTTCAACTCTCTCTATCTCCCTGTTACCTCTGCCTACCTCTCCGTCTCTCTGCCTCTGTCTTTGTCTCTCTGCGTCTATCTCTGTCTTTGTGTCTGTCTCTTTCTGAATCTCTCTCCCTCTCAATTGTCCCCCTTTCTTCTCTCTTAATTCTCACTTTCCCTATGCCTGTCTGTCTGTCCGCCTGTCTGTCTCTGTCTTCTGTCTCTGTCTCTGTCACTGTCTCTTTTTCTCTCTGTCTCTGTCTTTTCTCTGTCTATCTCTGTCTCTGTCTCTGTCTCTTCTCTCTCTTACCCCCCTCTCTCTCTTCCCCCTAAAGCCAACTGATATATTTTTTGCGCCGCACAATACAGAATAGAAAATCATAAAGAGTGGTTTCATGATTCTGGGGTTTTATTTTTATTTTGGTCGATGTTTTAACGTCAATTTTGTTTTAAATTGTCTGTTCGAAATGTTAACTGTTTGAACATCATACGTTTTTTTTTCAAGTCTATTGGATATTGATTTTTTTTTCACTTGAATGAAACTGCAATTATCCCGATGCAAACTGAACGTTTGTACTTATTGCAATGCACATGCTACATAGATTACAATGGGTGGGCAGACAGGGACAACCAACAGAGAGACAAACTGACAAAAATTGACGAACAGACAATGCAGAGCATGTTGCTAGAAAGAGAAAAGCACAAACGATAGTAGGCGATGCACCAAGATTTAATGTCCACTGCCTGACGTCTGGCGGTGCAGTTTAGTAGTTGTAAGTAAATCGAAATGCGATGTGTAATATGTGCCATTCTAGGGCCCGAGTACCAGGAATAAGTCGTCCTGTATTCAGACTTTTTGTTTCGGCCAGAATTCCACTCCCATGTAGACGGTGATGGCCACGCACGATAAACGAGTCATATACATAAACAATTATAGTGATACTAAACGGATGCAGTCGTCGGAACTGCGAGTATGCCGCTTTCTTGTTTACAAACAATATATTTCATGCATGATATCTGGATGTATCAAGTCAACCTACACACAACATTTACATTTCACGATATTCATCAATCGCCAACTTTCGTCAATCGTCAACGTACCCTAGATACAGTGTTTACATCGGACTTGTCGGGGTACCTGGCAACGTTTCAGCAGAGTTCCGACGAATTATGCTGTGTTCTTAGTCTTGTAAATGTCAACGACTTAGAAGCTTTGTAAAATGCGCCCTCTTGTCCCGGATTTACTCAAACTAGACAAATCTCAGAGCCATCACTTGTTTTAAAATTTCTCTTCGTCATCAATGGTCATGGAGTGAACTTGTTCATTTTCCGTTTACAAATTGTAATCATTCATTGTCAAACCTAAGACCCGACCAATAATGTCATCGGCAAACTCCTAAAATGATACTCGAAATCATATACCTATGAAAGTTTTTCTTGTGTCTTTTAGGATACAACTGAAGGCTGGTAGACATGTGGCGAATTGTTGTAGCTGCGCTGATTATTCAAGTGACAATCCGATCAGCACACGGAATAGGTATGAAAACCGCTTGACACGATATTACAAAATGATAACAAACTGTCGAAAGATAATAAAACACGTAATCATAAAAGAGGTAGGATTTTGCCAAGGTCGCTAAAGGAGACGCACGCTATTATCCTCTATTTATGACAAATATCACGTGTATTCTTCACTAGAAACCCCGAAAATGTCAGTAGTAAAAGAGCAAAATTTCGTTCATTGTATATTTTACGGTTTTTTACATAGGCGTCGAGAGATGGGGTCTCTAATTGTAAAAGAAAACTGCGAGGTAGCATACATCGAGAGAAAGAAACACTTGAAATACATCCCTGCTGTTACCTATCTTTATCATTATTGCAGCTCCTATGGTCGGTGTTGACTGCAAAGACAAACTGGTCACCCGTGATTCTATGCTCGGCTCTTGGACTAAAATCGGAGGAAGCTGCTGCATAAAAAGCATCGGCATCTTAAAGGACGAGTCACTCGTTGGTGTTGGTGACGACGACCAGTTGTACACCAAGGCGTCTCCGAACGTCGGCGATTGGGAGGGTCCCCTCCCCGATACCTGCTGCATCAAGGATGTAACCGTCATGGAAGACGGCACATTACTCGGAGTCAACACAGACGACAAACTGGTAACACGTCCGTGGACACGCACCACCGAACAGAGTGCCTGGACCGAAGTTCCTCAAAGCAAAGGGGTGGTGGCCGTGGATGTTTATCCGGACGGAAGAATATTCGGTGTAACTAAAGAAGGCACGCTCAAGGTCCGCGAGGACTTGGATTCGAAATGGAAGACCTACAAAACCGAGGGCACCAACGTCAAGGATATCGCCATCCAGAGAAACGGTATAATGTTTGGCATTGGTAAGAAATCTAAAGCGCTCCACGTTCTCGACAAAGAAGGCGTGTGGGGGAAGGAAATCGAAAAAACAGACTGCGTTCAGAGTATTGCATCGGCATCCAACCTAGATATTTATGATTAATATCAATTACCTAATCTATCGATAAACATAATCCAATAGATTACCGCTTGACGAAGATTTTACTGCTACCTTTAATCTTTCATTTGATGTCTCTGGAACGAATTTGTTTTTTTCGGGTTACTGGTATTAAAAAAGATAATGGTTATATTGTGCGTATTTCGTGTGGGTTTTTTTAATGTAATTACAATCGATCCCTGGTTTATTTTATTGAGGTTGCACTCTGTTGTATCATATACGCTAGGGGATCAGTGCTTTGATCGACACATAGTGATACATCATGTTTCTTACATGTACCATATCCAAGGCACAGATCGATGAGCGCGTAAATAAAGAGCAATTTTAGTTTGCGTCATCGTCACCCATGCTTGAGCTTCTTCATATCGCCAGGTACCTGGTCTCTTTCCAACACTATTCAATGCTTGTTTAAAAATTGAAGTATTTGTGACACTTTTATTTTCCAACCTATCTTTTCATAGTTTCACTTACAATATTAGTAATTTCTGTCTCTTCAAACAGTGATTTTAACGACCCTCGGCCGCCGCTTCTAACTGGGCGAATTGTATTTTTTTTACATTTTTGTCTGGTATTTTTTTCGAAAAAAATATAAAGGCATACTATCATTACGTTACGAACACAGTAATAATTCTTCATAAATAAAAATAGAAAGGTTAAGACGAAAGACATTCAGAAGCTTAATGTGAAGATTGGTAGACAGATAAAAGGGTTAATACAGAAAGTTAGTGGTGAAAGGGATACCGAGTCCTAGACAAACCATGAGATCTCTGGAGCAAAGTTTAAAAAATGGCAACTTACATGTATGAAGAGTAACAATTAATAATTGTTACATCTTTTGGACTGCTTCGGCGAAGATTTATGCTCATTTCCGAAAACTCTGTGGCGGGAAAGTTGTAGAGAGTTCGACCAAAAAGCGCCACCACACAAACGTGTAATGCAGCCAGGTCCGAACGTTTAGCTATCATGGGCAGGTGCGGGGTTTGAGTATCGGGCACTAATTCAGCTCTGAGTTATTCCTTTGATATTATTGCAATACTGAAAAGACAGCGAGATGAAAGATGTTAACATACAAGTGGATGCCAGTTACAGCGAAATTTACCATCGGGTGGTCCGATCGTTGAAAAAAGTAACAACTTTGAGCAACAAATTACAAATATGATCTTTTCCCGGTTTGTGATTCGCGTAATCAGATTAAAGTGCCCAGGAAATCGTTTTCTTCTCCCATGTTTATATGCATTGAATCGGTTTTATTGGAGGTATTCACGGTTGTATTTTGACCAACAAGCTCGATCGCACGGCCGGCACTGCGATTTACAGTTGACTCTTCAGATCCACGATTTTGATTCCTGGCCTTGCACCAGACAAGGCACGGCAAGAAATATAGGGTGCTTGCATTCGCTTTGAAAGTTAATCCCGTGATAATATGATGACAACGTCCACAGTTTAAAGGTATACTGTCACCTGTTCCAATTGTGCCACAGTTACCATGGAAAGAGAAAATCTAACCAATCACAGATTTTAAGCGGGTGGCCACTTTTTAAAAACAGCGCCCTCACATGGGCATTTTGAATACCAAGGAACTCCCCTTTGACCATATATGGGAATATTTAGATTACAGGTGACTGTATACCTTTAATATCTTACCCTTGGTTGTTTTGGCGCATTTGGCAATCAAACGCATCAGATAATCAGTGTTTTCTCTGCATGCTCACTGAAGGGGGCAATTTCTGCCCCATTCATCAAAATTAGTGGGCAGACTTGACATGTTAGGGGGCAGCATTTTTAATGCTTACTAATGATATTAAACAACATATCCTATCAAAACATGAACATACAATGGCACTGTAGTATCCATGGAGACTGAACTACAACTATGTCCTTGGCTGTTCTTTTTCGATGCGTACACTCCACGTTATGCACGTCACCAAAGTTGAGTGACAGGCGATATATTGTCTTTTCCGAGGCAGTATTCTGGCCAAAAATAACAGAAAATTTACAGTTCACTACACTATTATATGCGCTTGGGTCACCATCATATGGGCGTATTTGCTTTCTGTGTTTTGTGCGCGATTTTCGCGCAGTCAGTAACTTTTAAAGGGCAGAAAATGACTCGAAATGCGCAATTTTGCGCAATCGCGCAGTCGAGAGAAAACCCTGGATAATAGTGATAAAACAGCGTAAGATTTAGACTTGGTTCAAGTCGAGATTGGTGTATTTTTAAATATAATCATTTGCCACAGTTTCCCTTGTGTCTCTTCTATTTCATACACACCTACTTGCAATTTGGCTGCACAGGTCAGGTTTTCAGGGCGATTGCACGAACTTTGAGTCCCCGCAGTAGTGAGTGAGCTTGTGATTCACTGGGTGATTCCAGGAAGAAATCCCCTGTATCAAGTCGCCCCCCCCAATTTATCATGTTCACCCCACTCACACGTTTCATATGAAAACAGAACACAAATCATCGAGTTCACCCCTCTAAACTTTCTCAAATCACAAACTTGAACCAAATCTACGTAAGAATGTCAAAGGACAAATACATGAACAGTGAAAGAGAAAAAGAAATACGAAACCTGTGTTAAGATAAGACCAAAACACCCAAGGTTAGTAGTATAAATCTTTATTGGCAGTATCATAGTCAAACGTATTACAATGAAATAAACAATGGCAACAAACAAAACGAGCTGAGCCCAAGACACCCCTACCCCTGGTGACGGATCGAGGTCAAAAGTCATCCTGGTCACGTGATATTTTGTCAAAATATTTTACATCCATATTGATGCCTGTGTACAAAAAACCAGACTTCTAGCCCTATCAGCTAGCCTAGAATAAGGTGTGAGCATTGATGACGTATATCTTGCCGTTAGGTTGGAGGTCAAGGGTAACCCTGAAATTTAGGTGTTAGTTGTCTGTCCAATACTGAAAATTTTCAATAGACTTGCTGTATATCACTCTGATAAAGCAAGAACAAGACGTGGCCATGGCTTAACTGAAGAGGTATATAAGCTATATGAATGCTGAGTAATGATGACTCGGCAAAATTCAAGCCCCTGTTCAAACACTTCAGGTGGCGCCATACCTCAATGGTGAAGCTCGAGTGCTTCGCATTCTGCCACGCTGATCTAAATTTTCAATAAATGTCATGTTAAACTCTAAAATCACCTTTAAGCCCATGGTCTACCTTTGTAAGCCTCTGCCTGAGTGCTCATGAGCTCTGGTTCAAACAAAGAGGCCAGCACTATTTTTCAACCGAACTATATTCGGACCGGGAAGTCAATTGCTGCTCTAAAGACTGATGTGATGACCCTTAACCTAAACATCGGAATAGTATATCCCCGTGTATGCATGTTAGCCTATAAGCCTATAGCTTTTTTTCATGTTTGATACAGTTATAATTTTAGTTTTACTACAAGTACTTAGAACCATGGCAACTCCTTGGGCCCCGCCAACGCTACTTGCAGCTTTAATTCTTTCTCATAGTTTAATGGCTATTCATATGCCCCTGTGTTCAGATCGTTTCGCATCAGTGACGAGAACCAGGCCAGGGGGACAGTTACTTAAAATCGTAAGTATTACAGTTTTTGCAAGGTATTTCTTTGCAGTTGGTACTAGTTTATTCAGTTTCGGTAGAGTTAAACGTTTTTGTCTTACCTCCGAGTGTGGTCAGTTTACCTTGGTGAGTTGTTAGAGTTTTGAGCCGCATTTAATAATGCGGAAATTACAGTCTTGAAAACAAATGGAAATATGATAAGCTTATGCATTGAGTGACCGTTAAAGGGTAAAACGTATGGTCGCCTTAATGCAAAGGACAACTGATATTGGGTGATTCGTAAAGGTGAATGACACGACAGTGTGGAGTAATTTACTTTAGACTGAGGGGAATCAGTAAACATAGCAGGCCCAACTACCTCTGAGGCACTGCAAAAGACATGCAGGGCAGGAACGAGAAGGGTTGCAGTAATAAATGTTATATTACGCTTGGTACATGTTATATGTTTGTTTGTTTTAGGGTATAGTTTTGGCCGATAAGTAGGCAAACATGGATGAGAGATAATTCTACGTGTACGATGTAACTTTTCATGAGGTACTTCGATGTAACATAGCAAACATCAAGCGCAACCTTACAAAGATGCCAATTTACGCACTCACATTGCAATAGGAACTAATCCTTGACAACTTAGGCAATGATTTATGGTTAGTTGTTCAAAAGGTCATATGCTAGGCTTTCACGTGTGTGATTATATCCACTGGACCGATGTGAGTGTCCTATCCCACAAAGGCCTTCGATATCCTGTGCTGCATTGGAAATAGCACAGACAAATAGTATACTAGTAGACAGACTGGAAACACGGCATGCCTTTTGTTCCATGGTCGTCTCGGTAGACTATTGGCTTTTCATATTAAAATGACCTTCAAAGGTGTTAAACTTTTTGAAGGTTTTGTTTGTGGTTGATAATTGCACGAGATTATGCGAAAAATACGACGAGATGGCATCGTAACCATAGTTACTTTGTGAGCTCTCAGGCCAGAAACACTGCTTCACGCCAATCAAAA
>LD363673.1:24310-39577 GCA_001465055.1 Ptychodera flava
CTCCCCCGAGCGCCTCAATTAATCAGAAAAGACGTCACTTACAGCATCGTTCACCCACAGGACGTCAGGGGGGAGTCCTTGGGGAGAATGAACTCGTTGTCCTGGCCGGCAGCCATCATAATGAAACACTGCCATGATATAAGTGTAAAGTGTGGCCGACGAGATTATGGCTACTCTCAAGGCCTGAGCTATGTAACATGCATGAGCGTAAAAACGCACACGGAGAGTCGGGCTACTTCAGCCCGCCATAACTCATTCTTCACCGTACAGCTTTATACGACAAGTCCCTAGTTTAAAGCCCCTTTGTTTGAGTGTATGTCTTAATAACTTGCTTCTCCAACACTACACATTTTACGTGTACAAAGTCATAGCGAGAACACTGATTAACGAAGTCCAGAATCGAGGAGTCTGTTCAAGGTAAAAACAAAGTGATAAAATGGCAAGTACAGCCAAAAATATTAAAGAGATTGAGCAGAAAATCCGATCACATATGGAACAGCACATACCTTGAAAATGACCCAATTTGGTACAAGCCGACAGCAATATGAACGTAACTTTCAAGACAGTGAATGTCATTTCGTTACAAACTCCGCCGTGTAGGGATATCCTTTCTTCTCTGAGAACCGAGGTCCGGTGATGATTATCGTCTGTACAGGAAAGCTGTTGCAACTGATGCTTCGAACGGAACTTTAGTCTTGATCAGTACTGAAGGGAACGAAGTCAATGACGAAATCATTAAAACGCACAATCAATGAAAACTACACCAGGAGACGAATGCCGTGTTTTCTGTTTGTTGACGACAGAAGACTACCGCAGCTCGCTTCTGTTTCTGAGCCTGTCAGACGGCCATTGACATGTACCAAGTGGTTGAGTGTACGAAAAAAGGAGCTTGTTATTGCTGTTCCAAAGTGTTCACATTATATGTGCCAGATTTTACCCTCCATGGCAATATGTGTTCTAGCACTATAAACACAATAGAGCCTGTTCACTAACTAAAGCGCCTCTTCTAGTCCGTGTAACCTGTACGTCAGGGTCGTTGTTGCGGACTCATTCGGCTGTAAGTCAAACAAAGGCACGCCCTATTTTTTCTTTCAATCTCTTTTATCTTCCTTGCTTTTCTGTTCTTTCCTTTGTAATGCGCTATAACTCTAACCGCTTGCCGTAGTCGCGTACCGTCAGCTTTTGAAGTGTGGAGCTCAACAACAAGGGCTTAGACGCTTGCACCATGCTTGCAGATATAAGCTTATTTGACGGAGAAGCTTTGCGTAAATAATGGTCTCTCACGGTATAGCTAAGGAGAAATTAGCGGTTCTAAAAATTCCCATTATCTGGCGTCGTAACCCCAGCATGGTGTTTCCAACGAGAGGGTTCGCTTACCAGAAACATTCCATTACTTAGAAGTAATGACGTTTACCTTACACTTCACCGGGGAAAAGGACAGAATATCATTTGTTGTGTGTTCGACATGTTTGTGATACGTGGAATTTTTAGACTATTATCTTTGAATGTGTATTAAGTGCTTTAACATTTTATGTTTTCCTAGCACATGCTTTCGCAGACGTTAAATACAATTGAAATACACAGTGGAGATATTTTTAGCGTTTAAATATGATTTGCGCATAGCCCTAGCTCACCATGGACACCAATTCAGATATGACAATAGCGTCACGTATATACGAAAGTACATGTAAGTTGACGTTGTATAAAATTTTAGGCACTCAATGAGATTTATGAGTTTCGTTCAAATCTTATGGTACATTACACGCGTGAAATTAACATTCGCTTATTTCTTTTTGGGTTTAACTCATCATTAGTTTTCGCTGAGCCACCGCGATCAAAATTTGGAGATATTTTTTATATTGATTAAATAAAAGGAAAAACTAAACGAACACTGCCGTGCAAGTAAATCGGACAATACCGTAACATTAGTTTCTTTTTGTATTCAAACTTTTACTGTTAATCACCAAGCACAAGTTAAGGTAGTATGCGCCTCGAAAGTGAAAGACTCAAACTTTTGCTCAAACTTTCCTGAGTGAAACTTTCAACCATTCTCTTACCAAATCAACAATAAAAATCGGCTGTCACCGGGCAAGGTTTGGAACTAGCGAAACAAATTACCCAACATTTTGGGAGATTTGAAATTCAAAATGGCCACCATTCCTGTGTTGACTCTGTGGGGGAAATTAGGTTTTGGATTTTCAAAAACCTAAGACAGTGAAAGTTTTTCTTTCTCCTAGAGCTTTAAAATAAGCCCCCACAAGTGGTAGATCAGAAAAGAATTGAGAAGGACTATCTGTTTCTGGGCGCGTTCTACCTTAATGAGTAAAATCTAACCCACATGAGCGGGTACAGAAACAGGGATACACTGCAGATTAACACAATTGCCACATGACCTCGCCACAAAGTCAAACAATAGACACCATCGTGCGTGTTGAGTGGCCGCTCCTCCCACGTCAGTGTTTGAAATATTATTTATATTGAGCAACTACGCACCAAAGTTTATCGACGACGCCCACATTGAGGACTTTCAAAAGTTCACTATGAAAAGGGGACCTTCCTTCTCGACAAAGGCAAGTCTGAACGCCTCGAGGGTACATCACGCCCCCACAGTTGTCTCGCATATAGACATATGATTTGCATTATATTCTAGTGATAGTTGCGACAATACGGCAAAACAAACCTGACCTGGTCCAAACTAACCCTGCTCGACTAACTCATCGAAAAACAAGTATCGCAGTGGTTAATACCGTAGTTTTGTTCGGTCGCTACTGTCTATGTTTGAATGCACGTGACAATCTCATGTATCGCAGAAGTTCAAGAAGCGAAATGCGTTCGTTTTTAAATTAATTGGAAGAGCTTTGAAGCTCAGTTCAGTTGAGACCAGATTGATTCTGAGCCGAGCTGCTTTCTAACAGCATCGATTCTTAAACGTTCTGCACCGTTAGCACGCAAAAACACACACTGAGATTGACAGAAAGTTGGGATACTCATATTGACACTTTATGCAAGGACTTGTCATCTAGAATTGGCTTCTTGCGAAAGCTGCGGCTTTGACTCCACGTTCTTCTTATGGTTTATAACGCCACTATTCTGTCTGTATTTGATTGTTGTACTGTATGGGGCAACACCCCAAGGACCAATCTTCTATAAGAATTTATAAGCTTCAAAAAAGAGCTGCTAGGGTCATTGTAGGTGTTGATTTATCTGTGTCTTCCCGAGTTCTCTTTTTACGTCTAAATTGGCTACCAATTGACTTTCGTATAGATTATTTTGTCGCTGTTAAAGTCCTCAATGGTATTGCACCTGATTATTGAGACCAGTTCCGCTATATCGCAGACATAAGCCATTTCAACGCACACAGCTCAAGTAACAATAATTTATATACACCTTTTAAGTCATCTGCTGGACAAAGAACTTTCATTTACCGTGCTAGTGTACTATGGAACGATATTCCATCTTATATAAGAAATGTTGAAAAGTTGTCACTATTCAAAAAACGACTGCTTGGGTTTTTGTTTATCAAATTTAAGTATATATATATGAAGGTTGTTCCTTAGAATTTTTTTCCATCTGTCCCTACTTGTGTCATATGTATTTTACTCAGTACGGATGGATTTCTACTGATGACGTATATTTCTAAGGGCTCTGATGTAAATTACGATCAGTTTGTAAATCAGACTACCCTCTTTACATAAAGTGTAAATAAATAAAAATGAGTAAATACATTTATCAAGTGTAAGAATGTAAATTTTATTGACTTATCTCGAATAGATGATAGAAATTGTCTTAACTGAAACACAGACTCTCGAAAATATCTATCTCTCTATCTTTCTGTCTATTTACATGTATCTATCTATCTATCTATCTATCTATCATATATAAAGATAGATAGATAGATAGATAGATAGATAGATAGATAGATAGATAGATAGATAGATAGATAGATAGATAGATAGATAGATAGATAGATAGATAGATAGATAGAGTGACATTTCATGAAACAGAACAGTGTCCATGTAATCATTGACCCTAAAAATAGATTAAAATGAAATTGACTTTTTTGCGTAGTTTGGAACCTCACTGTGGTAAACCAATATATAAATTAACAATTGTTTCAACTCGTCCAAATTTCGTTCAACACAGATGAACTACGTTTTAATGAATGTGTCGAATTTAATGTAAACGATAAAAAATGACAATTCGAAGAAATACGTATTATATTAGGGATAGCTAGGATATTTACATTCAGATATTGAAACTGTTCGGTAAAGGTCCATTTTTACGAATATTTATTCTCGATTGCAATATTTGAGAAAGTGCGATTGTCAAAATCATCCACAACCTTTGTCTGTTCATCGTATATGTAAGCAAAAATCTGCATGTATGCAACTCATGATATCTATAAAAATAGTAAAATACTTTTTGGATTGTATTCTTCATGAACATGAATTTTTTCACAAAAATGTAAATACCAAGAAATATCTTCAACCCAGAGGTAGTAACATAAAACGCCGCTAGAATCACACCTGGACTACGGGCTTTAATTGATAAAATTCAACATTTTTTTCAAATTATACGATACCCAGCCATCTTGGATAGTACGACGTCGTCATGTTTTCTTTCATGACGACATCAGGGTAACTGCTCGCAAATGCAATAAACGTAGTTATTGTAATAAAATATAATTTACAAGATATTGCATATATATTACATGAGGATTTGTCACCACTTATTTAAATTTTGTGAAATTCAAAGAATTTCTAGAATGAGTCAACGGGTGTCATTTCCGCGACGGTGAAAGCCTGTCCGCGTTTCGGATTTCGTGGATGGTGGGGTTGAACGCCGTTGTTCTTCGGCTTGTCTGATCCGTCTCCGTCTTCGGCGCTTCGGTCCTGGTTCTGCTTATTGTGTGCCTTCAGGGCCTTGATGAGTTTGTGATTAAGCAGCTGGCTGAAGACCAATCCGACCACCATGAAAATGAGACAGAATACCATCATTACCACGATGGCTGTCAGCAGCTTGTCGCTTTCTGAATATGAGAGAGAGAGAGAGAGAGAGAGAGAGAGAGAGAGAGAGAGAGAGAGAGAGAATACTGACGACTTAATATTTATAAGAAGTGGTGATTTTAATCGAAATCCGTCGTGTTTGCGGGTCACATTGATCGCGTAAGCCAACTGTGCACTAACGGTTGTCTTACCATGCATATCAGAACGAGACTAGTTACTAATGAATGATTCTTTTACGATAGACGGATAAGAGCGCGCTTTTCCAAGTAAGGTTATCAGAACAGGCTACCTATCCAGTCCACGATCTATTCACCGATACGAGCAAGTGTAAGCTACCTTTGAAAGCGGGTTCTGGTCTAAAAAGAACAGTAATGAAGAACAGTATATGCTCCAGTTTTTTGTTTTGTTTTGTTTTGTTTTGTGAGCCAATGTGAAGAGGTCTGAACATCGGCCACCGAAAGCGCAAACCCAAGAGTAATAGACATCCTTAATTTTCAAGTTATGAGAAACTAACTGAAAATTAAATTTGAAATGTCATAACAAAGCAATCCTTGTTATTCTCAACACTTATGAATAGTTAAATTAACTGAGACTGCGGATGAAGTTACCGATATACTCAATTACTGCTTTTCTGTTAAAGAGTCCAAAAGAGTAAAAAAAAGGGTGACCGTCCAGTTTTTAAGGTAGCATGCGCCTCGAAAGTGAAACACTTAAACTTTTGCTCAAACTTTCCTCAAAGAATCTATCAACCATTTTGTTTCACAATGAAGAATAAAAATCGGGGGTCACCATGCAAATTTTGGTACTTCCTATTAGTGCAACATTTTGCAAATTTTTTTAAATTTTCTGTAATGTTTTGATAATTTTGGACCAAATGGACATCAAATTTCATTGGCTACACTCTTTACTCAAAATTTTGGCAAAAATCTGAGAAAGATTGACTGGGGTTCATTTTATAAAGGGGACAAAAAATAGACTTTGGCGCTCAAAGGGTTAAACCAATAATACTCACTTGATTGTGGTGCGTCAGTGACTCTGGCAGCCGTCGGTGACTCAGTGGTTGGGTAGTCATCTGATGAGAAAATGTATGCCGTCATTTACACACACACACAAGCTATTGTCAAAACTAAGTGGTAGAATCGTAAAGTGGGACGAATGACTCATCTTTCATGATGTCAGTTGGCTCCCTGGCTTGATGGCGGTGTCTTTGGAAGCGTACTCCTCAGCTTGCTACGAAATCATGCCACCCGCAGCTCGACTGGTGACTACATGCGGGTTTCAGATCTGCATTGTTCGTGCCATATTCAGAATATATATATATAGCGTTACGCTGACGGACCACACACAAAATGTCACAGCACTTAACGAAACTTTGAGAGTTGTGTAACAACTTTTACTTTGGATAGAGTGCAATACTTTCAAAACGGTCATGCATATCACTAACATACTTGAAGCAGAATAACATAGTTCGACAGGTAATGTTCTGATCCAAGGATCCAAATGTTTTCAAAAATCTCCTGGCATCAAATTTTCCTAGCCCTCCCCCCCGGCCAACCGACACATAAACAAAGTATTTAAAATAATTAATGAAACAGAAAAAATCTTCCGAAATCGTGTACTGGAACCAAATCAATTGTGAAATCTGTGTGTCTTCCAGTGTTTTTGTTCTGTCAGAAAAATATTTCTCAGTTCATTTTCAAAAGTACGTCTAATCGCAGCCTGCCCATATGTAATGTTGAGAGTTGTTTGACCTCTGAATATCCTGACTAGATTTTATTCAAGTTCGTCAACGATCATGCACAAAGTTAGGGCCAATAGACCTGTTCCCGGTTATCCCACAATGCATTGCTGCAGCTGCGCCAAACACCGTATACACACTCAAAACAACGAAATCATACTGATTTTTTTGTTGTACAACCGAATTATATACAAGAATGACACAAATTTGCCATCAAATTGCCTTGTGTATATTTTATACATAGGCGACGAAAAAAAAGACCGGGGTGTAAGCTGACAAGGTGTTCTATGAGTAATTTACCCTGCGTGTTAACTTACTGCTAAAAAGTTGTATGAGTGGCGCAAGTTTGTACACGTAACGCCCACGGCATCATGAAACCGGTAAAAGAACTATACACTGTGTTTCACACGGCATCATGGGTTTGAATACTGACCGTAGTAACGGATTCCGCAGTCCGTGCAGTCGGTGCCGTATTGACATCCCCAGGTGTGAGATGCGAGGCCCGAGTCGTCACACTCACCATCTTGCGCTGTATCACAACTATCGTCGCAGAGTTCAACTGCAAGAAAAGGGCGGGAAAGTTAACACAATTGGAATAAAAGATTTCAGTTGACCGTTTTGAAATATTTGTGTTATGTTTTTGAATTAATGAATTAATTAGATTGTGATAAATCAATCTGATAATCTTTAAGAAAGAAATGTTGGGGGGGGGGAAATGTTATTACCATTTTTTGCTGGTAAAATGTTTGTACGAGTAGATCTTCCAATGGCGTAAAGCCCACCGTGACGCCTGTAATTATTGAATGTGTGACATAAATTGCATATGAAAGTTTCAAAGCCTTTCCCCTATGTTAAGTCTCTCTAATGTTTCGGCTATGTGACTTTAAAATGGCATAGAGTGTCGTGTAGTCATGGAAACCGACTTGGCTTAGGATTCGATGAGTGCGGCGACTCATGCACTTTAACTCGCCGTAATCCAATAAATCGCTATCAATGCTAGACGTCCGTAGACACCAGGCAAAACCGGGGGAAAAAGACTTGCCAATAAGTTGCCCGAGTAAATGACACGTGTAAACTCTTTTTACGTTTGATCTTTTGGTCCGTTTAATTCCAACACATGCTATCTTTGTCTACGGGTCGATATTCCAGCCGACATGGCTTGACAGACATGGGAACCAATGTAGCTATGACAATCGGTGCAAACAAGCGGATTACACTACTGTTTTGCAGAAAAGCAATTCACAATTCTAACTGCCTCTTGAGAAAGAAAGTTTTCTACGTAAAATGCGTGGAGAACTTCCAGAAGCACGTCTCTATTCACTGTGTAAACGGCATGACGGTAGATTTTGTCACGAACAAGAAGTACTGGAAGTGTTTGGAGAGCTCTTGAGCTTTGGAGGAGCTAACCAGAGGTTGAATGCGGAATCAAACATAGCGACCGACAGTTTCCAATTTAGTTCTCTAATATCCCTTAACACGTAGGAGTCTACCTCTACTATGAAGGTGGTCCAGCTGAAATCGCTCAGAGTATAGCTAATCCGGCAATTTTACTTACTTGGACCGGTCAGAAATCTCGGCCCGCAGTCACTGCAATCCGAACCGAAGATACAGTCTCGATTTCTCGACCCCGGCCCGCTGTCATTGCAGATACTGTTATTGTATTCCGCACAAGAGTCGGTGCACAAAGCTGTGAAAGAAGAATGGAAAGGTGTGGCCCTTACAATGAGAAATAAAAACAACACAAAGTAGACGTCAAACTATGAGATCACGGGTTGCAACAAGCGACGTCTACTTTCTGCCAACTTAAAGAAACGCGGTTTATGTTTCTCTTATTTATTTATTTATTTATTTATTTATTTATTTATTTATTTATTTATTTATTGACATATATCTATGAACTCGAAACGCTATCAAAAGTAAGGAAGAATAATAAAATAAATTGATTCATTATACATTTTTAAATTTGACTTAAAACCGCCATAGTACCGTTCAAGCCGTGCAATATATTACCAGACCACTCAACACTGATGACATCGTCAGCTGCGAAATAGACTTCGTTGTGTCGCGAGTGATCGTAAGAAGACGCATCCTCTCCAATTTGTACATTTAAATCCAATGATGTTTTGGTGAAAGTTTGTCCTCGGGCGAGACAAATCGTAATTTACACGTGTACAGATAGGCTCTGAAGGCCATTCTGTTTGTCTTTCATAGCCAATTGAACATGCTAAAGAACTTTGAATACGAGAGTACAAAATGGAGAGTTCACATCAGCATAATTGTGACACGTTGTAACTGACTTCGCTTATTTCGATTCCTCGCTCGTATCACCGTCGCAATATAAATATGTGCCCTTCGATTCTCGAGGAAATCACTCCCATTGCTCAACAAGATACTTACGAACGGTGAGGTCGATTACCCTTGCACCACAATCGGTACAGTCTGTTCCAACTTGACAATAGCTGTATACATCGCGAAGTGCGTCCACTCCATCGTCGCAAAATTGATCTTTTGAGTATCGACACATATCTGAACATTGAACTGAAAAAGACACAAGATATCATTTAGCAAAGATAGATAAATAGATAGATACAAAACATACATACATACATACATACATACATACATACATACATACATACATACATACATACATACATACATACATACATACATACATACATACATAATCAGACGTTTAGCAAGTTATTTCATTGATGGGAATATCAGGTAGAAAGATCTATAGGTAGATTTGTAGATCTATAGATAGATAGATAGATAGATAGATAGATAGATAGATAGATAGATAGATAGATAGATAGATAGATAGCGATAGATAGATAGATACAGGAGGGAGGGATACAGACAGACATAATAAACAAATAGATATTTTTAGTTGTTCCGTGGTTTTTTTCAATACATATTTCGACATCACTTACTGTCGATCGGTGGTGTGGTAGGTACAGGCAAAACTACCGTTGGACCGACGTACTCCTCTGCAAAATAAAACCAAGAAATTTAGTTCAGAACTGCCATTGGTCAGAGCAACCACAGCAAAACCAGGTGTCTGTATGAACAAGCACAAGAACACCAACGGTAGCAGTGAGAATACCAAAGTTCACCGGATTTCACTACTGACATAACACATTGTTACGATGTCTGAGAGACAATTGCACTCACGACAACTTCGTGGATGATGGCTC
The DNA here is from genome assembly GCA_001465055.1 of Ptychodera flava. NCBI lineage: Eukaryota > Metazoa > Hemichordata > Enteropneusta > Ptychoderidae > Ptychodera > Ptychodera flava. The sequence continues at coordinate 34,255 of LD363673.1, forward strand.
CGCGACATACATCTTCCCGACATCATACCTTGCAGGGTTATGCCCCGACATAAACGAATTCCCACTGACGAAAAGTCAACGATTAACCCTTTGAGAGCTGTAATTTTCCCACCAAAATTTTAGTGCAACATTTTACCATTTTTTTGTAATGTTTTTGATAATTTTTGACCAAATGGACATCACATTTCATTTGCTGCAGTTCTTTATCAAAATTCTGGCAAAATTCTGAAAAAATTTTACTTGTTACTTTATAATGGCCACAAAAATTGACTTTGGCGCTCAAAGGGTTAACAGTGATAGAATGACCGTATGCATCAATGTTACCTTAAAGGTATACAGTCACCTGTAATCTAATTATGCCCATACATGGTCAAAGGGGCGTATTTTGGTATTCAAAATTCCCATGTGAGGGCACTGTTTTTAAAAAGCGACCACCCGCTTAAAATCTGTGATTGGTTAGATTTTTTCTTTCCATGGTAATTTTGGCAAAATTGGAACAGGTGACAGTATAACTGCAAGTTGCGATACAATCACTACAATGTGTTTATTGTTGTTTGTTTTGGAAGAGTGAAAAATAATGGGCGTACCCGAACAATTTTTCACATGTAATATTCCTAGGGTTCCAATGCTTCAAAAAGCCTCTTGAGGGCCCCCTAAGATGACACAATTGTTCCCAAAAGCAGGTTTGGGTCAAGAGGTCGTTAAGCGCGCCGTTTTGGCTTGTCGAGGATAGGATGATTCTTGTACGTGGAGCAGGGCAGACATGGCGAGCTTCCAGGGGTTCAGTTGTCTGTGAATTGCATATCAGAGAGTAATGACCGTGGGATGAAAACAGCGGCGAATGTCATACTTAAGAGGGGTACAACATTTGCAGACTAAGAAATGAATAATTCTAAAGATGCTTACCATAAAATCTTGGTCCACAGTCAATGCAATCAGTCCCATACTCACAGCCAAGTTCATATGAGCCATACCCACCATCGTCGCAATAAGTGTCATTGGCATTTTCGCAGTCGTCGCTGCATAGCTCATCTGTGGTGGAACAAACAGAAAAAGGAATAATCTTATTTTTTCCCAAAATAATTATAAAACTGTGGATACTAGAAACTCATTTAAAATCAGTAAAGCCTAGGATTAGCATACTGTAGATCAATTTATTTTCTTTCATGAGTTATGTTGTTTCTTCATTGTCGTAAAACGTTGATTCCCCGCTTTGTTCTACGCAGATTAAAATCTTTCGGTCGAAATCTGATAGATACTGCGCTGGTTTTAAATAAGAATGAATTCTTTATCATTAAACCTGTTTTTAGATGGTTTCAGATTATTTCATGATTTTGTAATCGTGAATTTTAATGTGAACGTCTCCAAAATGATCAATAATAACTCGCAAATCATATCGTTCACACCGTAATATCAAATCCCTTTATAATTCATAGTAGTTCGGTTTTGTCTACGATTAAGCTTTCCATGCAAAATGTTGAATAGCTGGTTAAAGACCCGAGTTTGAATATCATGATATTTACGAGACAAGTTTTAAATGTTCTCAATTGCCTGCTAAAATAAATGTTTGTCTTTCGGAAGTTGTTGTCAGAACACAGATACGAATTATATTTTATCGTTGAAGTTGTCATACGCAACGTAAACATAGGAGGGAAACAATGTGATATGAATTTCTGTCTCAGGGCAGAGGTTTGGGAGGGAATATTACCAAGCCTAGTATTGCCCTTGTTTCGAACTTGTGCTATAGCCTGACATCGTGACACTTTGATGAATTGGGTAAATCTGCATATCGGAGAAGAATACAAACTCAGCTGTCATGGTAAGGTATTGCGGACAAGACAAAAATTCGAGGGAGAGGCCGGTGTTTTATTGCGGGTGATTTGCAATTTTTTTGCCCGAGAATGTTTGAAGGGACATGAAATTTCATGGAGTGCCTTTTGGGAGGGTCACCATTTTTGTGTAATTGCGCTTCGTCAATAAATATCAAATCATAATACAAAGGGGTCTATCGGGCAAACTATTAACAATTTTCCCCTACAAAACAATCTATATCTGTACTTTTATAATAGGTTTGATAATTTATGTAGTTGATGTACTTTGCTTGAAGAGAGAAGAAAAAAGTGCATGTATGTACAAGAAATTTGATGTTTAGATTTCATGGAAAATGTTGATTCACTACACATTGGAGTCTATGAGAAAACAACGATTTTTTCCAATATAAAACTATCCATATTTGTTCATATATAGACAATGGATAATTTATATAAATGTACTTGATTAGAATTAGATGGTTACAAGTGCATATGTGAACAAGAAATTTAAGTTTGGAATGGAACCGAAAATGTGGCTCCACTACACATGGGAGTCTATGGCAAAACTATGAATATTTGTTTTCATATAAAACTAGCAATATCTGTGCATTTATAGACATTAGGTAATTAGCATAAATGTATAGTACTTGATTAGAATATGGTGGTTACAACTTACAAGTGCATATGTGTACAAGAAATTTGATTTTGGAATTTCACTGATACAAATTGAACAATACATTGTAGTCCAGAAGAAAACTAAGAATAATTTTTTACAATACCAAACCTTCTAATCTATGCTTTCATAAGTGTTTTACAATTGATACAGATGTTCTTGATCAAAATAGGGTGTTTTTAAGTTTAGATGTGAACAACAAATATTTAAATCTAACCCAAAAATATCAATTCACCACTCATGGTATTCTAGGGGTAAACTATTAAACATTTTTCCCGACAAACCTTGCTATATCTGTGCATTTATAAGTCAGTATTGTTCAATAGTGACTTATAGGCAGTAATAAGTTTCTTGACAAACAATAATAGTACTGTCTGTAACAATTGCAGGCCAAACTGTAAATGAAGGTAATTATTACAGGTATTGTCCATTTTGATTTTGAATAGCTACTGCAAGTACTGTACTGCAAGTAGCTAATAGAATTATTTATTGTAAAATGTGATCTTTTTTCATTGAATTACTTGAAAGAAACCTGCATAAAAGAGGTTATTTTAAAGGCTAAAAAGCATTCTATGAAGTTCAAAGTCAAATGAAAAATCATATTTAAATTAATACATTATTGATATGGACACGCAGGGGAGGGTCACTGTTTTAATGCAGATGGAAATTTGTTGAGAGCTACAATTATTTTGCGCAAACGCTTTTGAAGGGTTATCATTTTTTGCGCAGCGTAATTTTGATAAACACTAGTCCCACCCTCCTGTAATTTCTGTCCAGTACCTTTTGCTCTATATTTTACACGACTTCAACCATGCTGTTTTAATTATTCAGTGGTTGGTTGTAGATTTTTCGCGGGATCGTTTTAATTTCCGCCACATACAATTTCGGCGCAATCTATTTCGTGACCAATAATCAAATGGTTTGATCCCGTGAAGTAACCATTAGGCCCAGATGCAGTTAAATTTCTTTCCTGCGTAAACCTACATTTCTACTCAATACTAGAGTGTTAGTTGACGTCCGCAGAGAGGCTACTACAATTAATCTCACCTGGGCCCGTCAACATTCTGGGTCCACAATCCGTGCAATCCGTGCCATAGTAGCAAGAGACTGTGTCCGACCCTGGTCCACTGTCGTCGCAAACGCCGTCACGGTTTCTCTCATAGCATGTATCCAGACATAGCGCTGAAAGCACACCGGTATATGGGACATATATTATGTTGTCAAATGTTTTATGCTGTGCCTATCTATGTAACATGTAATGCATTAGTACATATATATGTATATGCATAATTACATATGTAAGTTTATAGCTATATCTATCTATCTATCTATCTATCTATCTATCTATCTATCTATCTATCTATCTATCTATCTATCTATCTATCTATCTATGTACGTATGTATGTATGTACGTCTGTATGTATGTATGTACGTCTGTATGTATGTATGTATGTATGTATGTATGTATGTATGTATGTATTTATGTATGTATGTATGTATGTATGTATGTATGTATGTATGTATGTATGTATGTATGTATGTATGTATGTATGTATCTATACAAATTGTAATCAGAGTGAACGTAGTCGAATAAAGCTAGACAAAACACAGCAGCTCTTTTTGTATCTGATATAGCATTCTCATATTTGAAGGTTATTTTAAACTCAGTGCGACACTGCCATCATAGCTGTCATATATTCGATAAATTCTATAAAAAAGACAAACTTTGTATGAAACCTTTATTATTTGTTACAGAGACATTTCCAACTATGAAAGATACCATTAACAGGATAATTATTGTGATTTAATAGCTGTTAGCATCATAGTTTGAAGGATAGCAGGATATATGTTACAGCTACAGCATCACAATATTTATTCTGTTAAAAGTTCGTTTCAAGTTTCTAACATGAACCTAAAGCAAATATACTAAATTCAATACAAATCATTGCCCTTCATATTATGTCCCGGTCAATAGTTGTCGGAATTTGAGATTAGTTTTGACGGTAATTTGGAATATAAAACTTTGGGGTATGGGGTAAATTATGGCCCTATTTTATGAAAACTATAGAAGATATTGCATATTGCTATATACCATTTCCAAGTAGAATAAATCACCTTTCTAATGATACCCCATAACCTAGGTCATGTTAAACAGTAAGCTCAGCAGATCACGTACAAGAAGACAGGTTTGACAAAAATTCACGTGGGTCACAAAATCGTGATTTTGTGGTACCCTTCAAAACATGACCGTAACAGCTATTGAGTCCCTATATTTTGTCTGTTAAAATCCCATTTCTTATTCTAGGGATCCCAAGCTTCTGAAAATTACAGGTTTGTTATCCTGTGCGGTGAGGGGGGAGGTGCACGTAGACGCCCCCTCTAGCCTCGGCCTAATAGATTGTCAGTAAAGCTTGCTGTATATAAAGTAAGACAAGGAGGCATAGACAATTTTCCAAATACGCCTAAACAAAATTATTTTATAGAAAAATATTTAAAAATTAAATTATAACAATAGACAGTCGTCAATAATCTATTTACTTGAAGGAGAAAATGGCAATATGACTATGTGTGCACGTTTTCGAGTCTTCTTTTTAAGGTTGTGCATTAGTTCATTGCATAACAATAAAATGCCCATTCACGATATACCAATGTAGCAAAACTTGCTATTTTAGTGACTAGAGACAATAATGCATGGTAAATACCCAATTTTGACATTTTTTTCTTCTTCAGCGCATTGCAATTAGTAAATAACATCCATAAATGTGTTTGATTTGCTTCATAAGGAGGAAACAATAGTTATCGTATTTTCTTCCGGTTAAAAATACTGAATTACCAGAAA
>LD363673.1:41591-57019 GCA_001465055.1 Ptychodera flava
AACATACTTGATGTGTTCTCATATTTATTGTATATATATATATATATATATATATATATATATATATATATATATATATATATATATACATATATATATATATATGTATATATTACTTCCCTTACTTTGTTGTTGATTTGGCAAGAGAGTGGTTGAAAGATTTATTTGGGAAAGTTTGAGCAAACTTGAAGTCTTTCACTTTCGAGATTGAGATTACTACCTCAAGACAAAGTCGTCATCTGCCAAACTATGCTACTCAAGAAAGACTACCACTCAATGACAAGCAATTCGTTTTCCCTGATAGCGTCCGGTTTTGTTGTGACATATTGGTCGACGCGATCATTTGTCCAAGCGTTGGTACGGCAGTAATCTACTGTAAGGTCTGAAAAGGTAGACAATTTTTACCTTCTGCCGACAGGTTGAGGGACCTCACACCACAGTCTGCGCAGTCACTTCCGTACGCGCAATAGGACAATACATAATCCGCCCCTTCTCCTGCATCGTCGCACGAAGAGTCGTTTGCGTCGATACAAGAATTTTCACATAGATCTGTAAAAAAACAAAATACGACATTAAAATGAAATGAGCGTATTCTAACCATAGCGTTTTATTTATTCGTCTCTCATGACGGTGACCTATTTTGTGACTTAAGCTTACAATCGTAAATTTAACTATAATTTCATCTAAATGGTCAAATTCAGACTTGGTTTATCAAGAAATTTCAATATCTAAAAATAGTTCTCTGCAATCGGCTGTAGATCTCGCCTTGCTTTTATTATTACCAAAATATTTAAATCTGGTGATTAACAAAACAATCTTTAAAAGAGTAAAATTAATAATTAAAATATGCTCTCACCAGCTTAATCTGTATTTGTATCGAGCTATGAATCGAGTGACAGGATATGTTTAATATTTATTTTCGTCTTACTTTATATTATGACAGGATATTCGACATTTTTTAATGTAAAAGTTTTTTAAATTACAAAAGTGAGACTACTGTGCGGGTTTCATAACAGCAACATCTGTCGCAAAGATATCGCAGCAAAAACAAGATGTGTGGATTTTATTCATGGAAGTCATATTAGCAATATATGTATTCCAAATGAGAAAAGTTTGAAATTTTTATACGGTGTAATCGTTTGAATATTGGTTTGTCTTTGTTTTGAAATCAGTAACTACATATTAATTTTGGTATTTGATGACGAAATAACTCACAGCAACTCACAGCAGATATGTACCGGAACTAAGTACAGTAAATGTTAATCCCTTAACTTGAAAACCTAAAGAATATTTGTGATATTTGAATTCTGGAGTCAAACGACGGATAAGAAATGTCGTTCGGTTAACGTTCTATGACCCGTTTAACGCCTTTTGCATAAAATGGCTTCAACGTTGACACACCTCTTAACTGATTAAGTTTATTGATTGCGCGACACGTAAAACAAATACGTCATTCGACAGTACCGTGTTATTATCTCATTTCATCGAATCGTGACCGAAAAATGTCTGTTGTGATTTCTACTCGATCAAAAACAAGCCGACGATTGTACATACAAAATATTGAATACTGTACGAATTTTATAGGCAATGTAATTTTGTAAGATTTTTGCGACAGCGTTTGTTGCCGCATGATCCTGCCCTTCAACGAGGTTACCAAGTTGATGGAGTCGCCGTTAAATTTTACTCCCTGAATGAGTATATTAGACTCCGGTAAGCAAATACTCTCTATCAATTAGCAAGTCTCGTGTCAAAGCAACCTTTCTCCAAACGCTTTCAAAGTTCGAGCTGAGAACACCAAGTTGGTGACCCTGGACCGTACCGTGGTTGTGTCGTATAGTTGGTCAAGTTCGGCTTTTCGAAAGCCATGGAACCTACCTTCGCTGTGAACCACCAGACTCGGGCAGTAAAAGATCGCCAGAGCCAACGCAAACAGGAGCACAACTTTCATAGTCCTCAGCAAAAAAAAATGGCGTTGTTCAATTGCCGAAATTCTCTCAATACACACCAGCTGCCAGGTCGGTGGGAGACGACTGAAGGGAGTGTTTGCCAACAACTGTCTGTTCAGCGGTTCATTGTTGCGAGAACCTCTTGGGACTATCGTCCCGGGAAACACTAAACAAGTGCACCGAATAACCGGTACTAAGCGACCTCTTCTGAAAGAATCGCCCCGTGATGACAACAAAGGCGTGACGTCTCGGCTTACAAAAGCAAAGACAACATTCAAAGTAATGCTATTCTTAGTCAACTTTTTGTCCGTCGAATTTTGTTTTCATCGAAATCTTTCCCATTCTTGTTTCTAATATTCAATCTTTTGTTGTCGTGTGTTACATGTCTCATACAATTATTCACGAAAGCCTTTTATCGCCATGGGAATCGCTTTATATTTGACATGACTCTAATGTCCCCTTCCGTAATTTATACATTACATCTTATTACATTTAGGCATTTTTAAAGGAAACCAGTATATTTGCCTCTTCTATTCCTCAAAAAATATTGAAATACAGAGTTTTCGCCTTGCAAACATCGTACACACTATGCACAGTTACTTTTTGATAATTGAATTCCATTCAATTGTCGAAAATGACATCAGTGACAAATATACACACAGGCTGTGCCAACGACTTGAACACCACGTTTTAGTCACAATTTTTTGGAGCAGAACGGGAATCGCGTTTAAGGAGAAAGACAAAAACGGGGGCAAGGGCAAATTAAACCAAAAGATGCTGGCGATTGAGCGATAAGCGTTGAATTATTTTGTACTGTGTGATTTTTGTGACGCCAAAAGGCATAAAGTTTGATTTCAGACTGGCCGAAACCTGATGATTTTATTTCTTAAGGATCTTTAAAGAGGGATTTTGACAACACATCAAGCGAAAATGCAAAAGCGTTCTGCTCCACAGACACGTGTGACCATGAACTGTGTATACCTTTCAGCCGATAAGGTCGACACTGATGCGTGTTTCCGATCAAGTCAAGTACCTGTGGTCGGTGCAGAAAAGAAGACACAATAAAAGCGTTACCAAGTAAGGCGAATGGCAGTCAACTTTTATGATATACTTTGTGACTCCTTATCTTCCTTCTACTGTAAGGTATACGAGCGTAACAAACAAGAACTACAATTGAAATCTGTTTCGGAAGGCGGCACCACGCCATACAGTTTCTTTTATAGGTGCACCGCCGTTATAAAAAAAAAACATTCAACGCATTTGACTTTCTGGATTTCAGATGTTCGTAAACAAGACCCTGTGTTTTTATAGAATCAATTCACAAAAGATGACGTTTTTCTTTGCCTCGCCCTTCTACTTCTTTTATTGAGCCGCAGAATCTGGTTTAACGTGTCACTGACCAACTGCTTGGTGTTCCGAGTTTTATCCAACTATGTGGAGATTTCCCGTCTCTCAAGATCTATTGTTTTCCACTAGAATCGCTGTGTGTACTTCTGAAAGAATGCTGTTGAATTTTATGAGCAGTGGACTTGAGTTTACGATCAATTACGACAATCTCCACGTATTCAATATATAAACTTTGTGATTTTATGACAACAAATAACAATACGTTTTGTTTGGATTGCCAAACTGTGACGCCAATATTGTTGCGGTGTGAAGCTGCCCGACGATCGTGTTGAAACGCACCTTTCAAGGGGAAGACAATTTGCCTCCCTGCTTCTATTCTGGCGATGTGTTTGTTTGCTGTTTTCTTCATTAATGAGGCAAATATGCCTGTCTTAAGATCTTGAAAGGGTTGCGAGAGCAAGCAATGGTCTTGAAGTGTAGCGCATTGTAACTTTCGAAAGGACAGCGAATGTAACTCCTTGAAATATTTTACCGGACGACCATTGTCTACAGTTTATGCCGGTAACTTTCAATGGCCGGAGACTCTTGGAAGCCACTCAAAATAAACGGTTTTCGTCACATCTGTCTCTCGTCCATAAATTCAGTCTTTGTTGCCAACCAACCCCCTAAGGAGGCAGTCATAAAGCTCAAAATGTTTGAAACCTCATTAATTGCTGGTCGAACGCGTACGACGGTGTATTCAACTTTATATGTTTCGCTCAAAAGTCAGGTGCGCCTTTTTGACAGGTATATTCGGACTCCAAAACCTTTGAATTTTCCTTCAAGACAGTTTGAGTAAAGAATAAGCCTTTCAGTTTTGTGATAAGTTGTGTGAAACAACTTTCGGAATGACACAAAAAAAACACTGATTAACAATATAAGGTTGTGGGAGTACCAGACGACAATTTGTGACTGCCGTGGGCACTATTCGATATAATTTGATGCACTCAAATAACGACCCCTTCCACCCATCATTAGCTGATCAGCCGGTCTATCGTGAGAACCGATGTTCACGCTACCGCGGCGTATCGGCGGCGCTACCATGTGAGCTGCAGAGAACGCAAGCTACCCTGAACGATGCGTAGGCCCTTCTCTTTCCAGTATTTGATGAGTAAAACGGTTTGGAATGTGCCTTTTCGGGAGCTATGGAGAGTGTAATATTCGAATAATGACGGTTTCAGGGGGGGGGGTCCGCCTTTTTTCTAAAACGCAAGAAATGCTCTCGTCCACAAAAATTGTCGCAAATACTAAGCTTACAAACTTTTCTGACACTAAAATATTAAAGACACCAACAATCTCAGGTCAGTGCCTGATCTCTGTTTGGTGCTGAATTTACGTATTTCGTCATATCTCGTTTAAGAGAACCGCAACAAATAGACAGACAAGATCGATGACAATTGCGAGGTGGTAAAGAAATTACATTACCGAAGTGAATACTCGGGTAATTTTCATAGCGGCTTTTATTTTCTGCCGGTTCCCATGGATTGCTTCAAAGCACATTGTACTGCTGGCTTGTGATTAGTCTTTGGTGGGCATGCCCTGAACACCGCTTGACAAGATCGCAGTGGCTGGTCAATATGAAAGCAATAAAATTCACACAAAGGACACAGCCATGTGTGTGATTTAAGCAATCGAAGCTGTAGTTGTGTACCGATGAGGGAAAAATTAGAGGTTGGGTCACGCCGACGCGATTGTGTTCTGTCGACCCCAGTGCCGTGGTTGTATAATGAAGCGTTTAGCATGGGCGCCCCACGATGTCTACTAATCTCTTTCGCGACGGGTACAGGGTCTCACGTCAGTACATTCCCAAGGTCCTGGATTCTGAAATTTGAGACGTTGTCGCTACGACAACATGACCTGCGCTATGCGGTAACAACAACAACAAGTTGACGTGGTAATATGTGACAAAACGAAAAGTTTGCGATCTTTGGCGTAACATTATGGTATCTATAACGGTACGACTAAAAGTATATGGCAAGGCGTCGAATTGACTGCAGATAATTTTCCATGCTCTCATTCTGTGATTAAGTGGTCGGTCATCATTTAGGACCTTTGCACAATATAGAAGAAACGTTATAGGGTTTTCCTACGTCATACTATAGATATTAAACATCTCATCATCATCATCATCATCATCATCATCATCATCATCATCATCATCATCTTTCGTCATCGTCGATCAGCTCCCGACATTCGCACTTTCAGATCTAAGCTGAAGACTCATTTCTTCAAGAGAGCTTACCTAGTGTAAGGCGCCAGTGAATATTGCTTGATGGATACTAGGCACTACATAAATTATTCATCGTATCGTATCGTGTCGTCGTCGTCGTCGTCATTGCTGTCGTATATAGTTATTATGGTAGGCCGGGGTTTATAACATGTTTTGGTTGGCATATATGTACTTTATCAGAATGAACTCCTCTTGGTGTAAAGGCCTGCGAAATCGGCAAATTTTGACAAAATTTCACACTTTTCCTCGATCATGTCATCAGTAAAGTAAAAATTAGTAAATAATACTACCCACCTTACCATTTTCGTGGAGCATACGATATAGGCGCAACATGGATTATATTTTTCTGCAATATTAAGCTGTGCGAATTTGTTACAGTAAACGGTTGAGTCAGTGTTGACAGTTCGTGAATAAAATACAACCAATCACCGGACTTTTACCAACGTATATGATGATTAGAAAACCATGCGTATCGTCGGGTACGATCATTCTATCAGATAAAATGATGAACTGCACTTTGCTTTTATACACGGATATATCATTACACACACTTTGTCGCCTACATTACACACTATTGGCTTATTCTTCATCCCAGGTACAGTCACGGGAGTGTTGACTCGTCATTTTTGTGAGCAAACAGCCGACCTTGACTCGACCGACATACATGTATATTGACGTCTAGTCTCTCTTCGAGAAGACATAAATCTCGAAATTCCACCTTCCTCTGTGCTGGCACAATTACTTTCGTAAATCTGCTCGTAAAACTTTTAAATTCGTAATGGTGCCTCACCTTACTCCCGTGACCACTTACAACTTTTGATGAAACCCACTTGATGCAGTCAGAAATTCTGCTTGCACAAAGGCAAACCCAACTCACGTCAGGGGTTGTAAATTAGAGTTTACGATTGCCACTCTGTGTTCAAGAGTGAGATAACATAACCATGCATAACACTGGGCCATATATTCAAATGTCTTGTTCGAACAACTTATTTGTCCTATCTACACAACAACCAGAGGGAAAAGACTGGTCACTGTAACTTACAGACTGTAGACCCAAAAATAATTTCCTTATATATATTATGTCTATTTTCTCCTTATCACAGTGTCTCTTTAGGTTTATGAAAATCAGTGCAGTTGATTTCAATTCCCCTAAACACACACTGTCTACATGGACCACTCATGTTTATACTAAGGTTGCAGCAGTGATCCTAAAGAAGGCGTTGCTTCGATAAATTATATCATTAAGTAGAGGCTTTAAGGTATAGCTAGATACCATATAGACCCATTCAGATTTTTATTTTTTCTCAGTTATAGTAGTCCAAACCCCCAATAAAGTTAAATGTTTTCTGAAAGCCCTGATATTGGGAAATCCAACCGTGCGCAGAACATAGTCATTATTTGCATAATTATAGTCACTTGACTTTGCTGAACCTTCCAAAAAATCGGTTTTGCCTTTTAGCAAACACGCTGCAAGATTTCCGGTTGAAATTTATGCATTGACTTAACAATATCCTTCAAATCTTTGTCTGCGATTTTTTCTCCGAGTCTCCATTCAAATTATATGGCGCGACAATTAGAATGCCTTGAAAAGCACCTTAGTCTAACACCTTCAATAGAGCACAACAAAACAACAAACCAAGGCACATAAAGGAAACAGCGGAATTTGTGACTGTATGAAGTAGGTTAAATCAACAATTAAGCGGCCACGGATGCCAGGTGTTACGAACGCGTCACGACATTTCCACACTTTTACACTGTATGTCCACACATGTATGAAATATTCACCTCAGCCCATTGCTCGTATCATTTCAAGTTCATGTTACGTCACTGCTCACTGTGACCTAATAAAATCATCATCAGAAGACTGTATTTTGCATGCTTCTTCGATTTCCAAATTAACTTTTATGAAGTTTACGGTCAATGTTACTTTAACTTTTGCCTTCACACTTTCACCGGCGGAAATACTACCTTCTCTTCCAAATGACCAGGCAAAAAAAATGAATGATTTGCATTTTTCTTTACAGTAGCCTATCATCATACTAGTTAGTGAAATTTTCATGTCTTCGTTATCAATATATTATTGAAAGTCACAGATTCACGTTTTTCGGCTGATCACGCAGAGTGACGGTTCTTTGTCCCCGTCAGATCATGATGTGTAATTAAAATCCTCAGCACCCAATCATTAATGGCCCACATTGTCAGGGCTGTATGGTGGAGATAAAACAGGTGCTTTTACCGACAAGGACTGTATTATTGAAGAGGGTTCTTGGTCGTAAAAGAGCATGTTTTGTCGGTAGATGTAATCCTTTGCTGGCGGGACTCATTACGTGAATGGGTGAGGTTGATTGACACTCCGGTATGATGTGAGATCAGGCAATTATGGTTACTCAGAGCGCGGCACCGAGGTGGGGCGGGGGCCACAATCAGCGAACACTGATCCCTGATGATGACGTGATGGACGAGGCCACAAAACGAGAATCACGATAATGCTGTGAGCAAACACTCGTTTCGCGGAGGTCCTCAAGATCCGATTCTTCATACTAGTACAAATGCGGGAAAGTGCCTTCGTCTGTTTGAAGTCGACTAGAAGAATGCATTTTAAGAAGCATTCAGTGCTTTACGAAGTACCCATAGGGCCAAAAAAGTCGAGCAGTCGGGCAAGCAATTCATAAGTTTTATATCGTTCGCGAAAAGATTACAATACTTCTGTGATCTACCACTTGTAGGAGTTCATTTTGGAAGCTCATGAAGTAAAGAAAGATTTTTACCGTCTTAGTTTTTTGAAAATCGAATATTTACTTTTCGCCGTTAGAATTAACACAGGGGGGGGGGCGGCTATTTTGAATTTCAAATATCGGTAAATGTTGGGTATTTGTTTCCCCGGTAACAGATTTGCAGGATAACCCCTGATTTTTAATGTTGATTTAGCAATAGAATGGTTGAAAGATTTCTCGAGGAAAGAAAGTTTTCCCAAAAAGTTTAAGTCTTTCACTTTCGAAGTGCATAAGGGGAAGGTTTTCATGTACACTATTACAGTCAAACATGACACCAGTGAAATAAATTTTCTTTTCACCGACACTGGTGGTCGTATTTTGAACATGGAAGCGGTCATGGTAAATGTGATTCTCAATACACTCTTTATAAAATACAAGTGTCCGTGAAACGAGAGTTTCCATAGCAATCCAAGTTGATCGTAAAAACACGCTTCTGAGACAAATAATAGAGCAAGTGTAGCATATCGACCAAGATTAATGAAAACCACTGGTGTTCATAGCGTATTGATGACAATTCACCGTAGTCCTTTGTACCTTTCAGCGAAGAGAATGGCAAAGTTTAGGTCAACGGACCTTGCTTCATGCTTGACCTATTTCAAACGGACGCGTCCGTTCAACTTCGTCTTGTTTAATTTGTATTTTTACCTGGTGATCATAGGTAGTAAAGGGAAAGCAACTCCACACATCGTTCATATTTGGGTTGTTTGCGTTTCATGTATGAGATCGTGTATAATATAAGTGTATATCCTGTTTGGCTGTTTCATGTAAATTGTTGTTTTAGCCATGGCGAGACGTACCCGTAATGTACGTGTCTTGTGTTACTCCGGGTCGTAGCGGAGAGATTACTGTGACACTACGATCCTTTGGCGCTACGTTTCGAAAACAGAGTTTTCTTCATCAGTCGCTTAAACTTCAGTTTTGTTCGGTGAGATGTGTTGAATGGTTGATTGTTTTTATTTTGTAATATGTTTTTCCACTTGAGTTTGTTGTTCAAATAAGGAAGCTAATATATTTACTGTTTCATCTCGTTGTGTTTGTATAGGTTCTTGTGAACCTGAGTTTGAGCTATTGTAGTTTTTGTGAAGTCTGGCGCTTATAAGTGTGTCGCCTATATTTCTGTTCCTTCTGTATGCGATTATTGGTTTGTTTTGGAACAGTTTTTTTTAGTGTTTCGTCTTTTTCAAGTTCACGCCAGTTTTCTGTCAGTGCTTGCTTGTTTCTATGTATGGGCTGTATGTTGTTATGAAGACTATTGTATTGTTGGTGGCGTTGTTTTTTTCTTTTTGTTGTTCCAGCAGTTGTTTTCTTTTTTATGATTTGTCTCTCTGATAATGCGTTCTATTTCATTTTTCTTGTATTGTCGGTCATGTAATTTTTCACTAAATTGTGTGACTTTCTGTATAAATCGGTTTTGTTGTTGCATGTTCTGATGTATCGTAATGTTTCACCTTTGATCAGACCATTGAATGTTGCTGCCGGATGGCATGGGTAATAAAGGGAAAGCAACTCCACACATCGTTCATATTTGGGTTGTTTGCGTTTTATGTATGATATCGTGTATAATATAAGTGTATATCCTGTTTGGCTGTTTCATGTAAATGTTTTATGAAAAATATACATAACTCTTCTTGCCCGTGATTGAACCAGACGCTGTTGCAGAGTGACAAAACCCTGGTTGTTCTAAAGTGAGTGTCCAATCCTTATCAGTGATTTGTAGAATTTTCGCCATCTTCAAGAGTCATACAAAAATGTAATCCGTTGAATAAAGGAGTAGTGAGTACCTACTTCATGTTGTTTAGTGAAAAATTCTTAAAATTCGTTCATTTAGTGTATTCTTGTCACACGTCAACCGATCATGCTATCGTTTGTCTGGCCGTCTTCTTGTCTCACAGTGACAGAAGTATCATCAAACCGCATGAGAGAGAGAGAGAGAGAGAGAGAGAGAGAGAGAGAGAGAGAGAGAGAGAGGGGGGGGGTATAAAGTGCACAACCATTAGTGGGAAATTTACGTTATTGTACACAAAAAAGTTTGGTTCTACAGTCAAAGCAAAAAAAGTGTTCAAGTACATGTAACTAGATATATTATTGTCTTCTGCAAACAGCTCATTGCTTGCTCCATCGTGTGAGTTACCCGTCTCCATGCCAACCAGGGTTGCAAAGTTCAATTGACAAACAATATCAGGTAATGAACAACTACTGGGTGACATAGTACTTGAGAGGACGTTCGCCGCCTAATACAACCAATTCCAAAGCCGATAACAATTGTATGGGTCAATTTCAAAGGGATAATTCTTTTTAATCTGTGCTTCGTAGCCTTGATCTGTCCTTTGTGACCTGACTTATCTGCGCCACCGACCGATTTGTGTTTTCTTTCAAGGTCAGTCAGAGCCAGCCGCTTTAGTATCCCGTGTCATAGCACCATGGCAACCTTAATAACCGCCAAGATATTCTACTCACAGGCAACCCAATACACTGTTAATCCTAGGGGGGTCTCTGTTAATGATTCCTTCCTAAGTTCCATCTTCACTTTTAAATGGCTACTGCTAATCTGTTCATGTCGTGATAGCCTTCAAGTTGTTTTCTCCCAAAATAGGAAACAACTAAAATACGCTCCCTACTGAGGGATTTTTGGCTGATGATCTCTTGCCTTTATTCCTCCTGTTTCAATACCTTTCAACTCTTTATGTAGTTCTGAAGCTTCAAGTTCTTCTACTCCAAATTTAAAGGCAATCGAACACACTCTTGTCACTGAAGGATTTTGCTAATACTAATGCTTTTTCAATGACTTCCACTTTTTATGCCTTTTTAGGACGTCTTTCAATAACGTACAAAGGGCTTGCAGGTACCGACTGAAGTGTTGGAACATTATCGTGAGCCAAAGTGCAGTGGTCCCTCTAACACGTCTTTGGCGCAAAAGTAGTACGCAGATTCAATGTATAATAATACTGTAGATGGGTCCAGTTTATTGTTAAATCAATCAGGTTTAAATTACAAGAGCGACAGTTTTCCTTCGATAACAGAAATATTACGCTGTATGCCTAATACTTTTTGTGAAATAAAGTTATTCAAGGCCTTTTTGTCCCTTGGCAGAATTACTTGTTCACTTCAAATATGTTTTATGTTTCAAATACACAATAAATGCCATGAACAGTTCAGGATAACAACAAAACCTTGGAAACTCAAATCTCTCTCTCCTTCTCTCTCTCTCTCTCTCTCTCTCTCTCTCTCTCTCTCTCTCTCTCTCTCCCCCTACACTACATTCGTGCTATGGCCAGTTTTCAGTTGAAGGTGTCTTTCGACGGCATATGAATATGAAGCGAAAAGAAACTAGTATCGTTCGGTTTGCCTGTCGACACACCCATAATAAATTGCGTGACATTTGAGAGTTCTGCCATATTTTACAGTGTGTGTTAGTTGTATTAATTGCTTTTTCAGAATGCAAAATAAATAGGTTGTAAGAACAGCGTTCATAACCACTTAGCACATTTGTTAGTGTCCAACATTTACATGTAAAAATGTTGACCCGTCATCAGACGTTAGAAGTCTCATCGCCAAAAACGTCAGTTGTGGGGCCACAAGCCCGGAACTATTTTTGTGGCTCCAGGCTCTAGAAATGCGATGTTTTGAGTTCGAATAGCCTACAGTATGAATGTTTTGTTGTTTCTGGCTGATAGGTAGTATTATCATCAAAGGAAAACACACGGAGCTTATTCAGGCTAAATTTACCATGCCATTGGCTAAAACTTTTACAATATGATTGTGATCGAAAAAAATTATGAAAGAAATATGTAGACACAGCGCCATCTTAATACTCTCTCCCTGTTTACTGGATTGTGGTAAATTAGATTCCTTATTCACATTTTTCGTTCAGTAATTTATTGATTGAAAAAGTTCTCGAATGTAATGACGAAGAAAAATCCAAATACACAGTCTAAAAACAACTTGCCCTATTTCAAAGGTTTGATTTATATCAAATGTTTGGAGAAAATAAGCCAATATGCAAACGTCACCTATAGTATAAGCGATTCTTTGCACACTGACTCATGACATCACACTTAACAATATTTATTTGCAAACATTCTTTAAGCATAGATAAGCATAGATATTCTATAATTTGATAAAATCCTAAAACTTTTCAAGTACATTTGGATAAAGTGACCTGTGTGGACCAAAAAAAACTGTATAAAAATTGAGTTGTTACCATTTAACTTTTGTGATGTAATTGTTTTCTGATGATTGCACGATGTGTATTTGTAACATAAAAATTGATCTATTCAAAATTTCCTCAAGCAAAGTGTGAATTTTGTGATCATAATGTTATAATTGGTTAATCATAATTATAAGACACCCTATCTTTTTTTTCTAAGCTATATCTACATTTACTGTGTATAACTTTAAGATAATCATGTAAATGTTGATTTCAACATTGAATGTTGCATTGAAAGCTCCTGCAATATTTTGAAATTTGACATCGCTCACAGACTATTTTTTGCATGTACATAAACAAATAATTTTTTGAGAATCATTCTTTTTTACAATTCTATGATTGTCAGTGATTAAATGAAGAACACATGTACATTGTAATTCTAACTATAGTTCGGGAAATATAGTAAACACAGTAAATATGTTCGCCTGAATAATATTTACCTAATAATTTTTATACACAATGCAAACCAGCACAGACTTATCTCGGCGCGTTTTTGCTGACTGCAAACGTTACAACACAGTAAATAAGCATGAGACACCCACTGCTGTAAAGTTCATGAGCAAAGAAACGACTAAATTAATTTTTAGATAGAAATCAATAGAAAAATCATATTTAGTGGGGCGCACATTTGACAATTGCCGCCATAATTGTTAATAACTATCGCTTAGCAACAGCCTAGGTCGAGAAAATGGCAGAGGTCATAGCCTCACTTTGATAGATAACTAACTAATTTAAAAAACAAATATTTGGTAGGTTCCCGTGCTGATGACGTCATAGCTGCATGTTTAATCATTTTGGCCTCTTCCCGGTTCGATGTCAACCTTGGATGAATCCCTCCTCCGGAATTTACTTCGATTTCCTGATGACGTCTTTAAGAGCGATGTGATTCGCCTAATCCGCGTGACCAAGGCGACCACCAGAGCGACCGACAGTACGGAGAAGATGGCGATGAGTGCCGTTAACCAGGGAGAAGACCAATGTGTACCTAATGCAGCAACTGAAGAAAAGAGATTTCTTGCGTGAAATGAACACGCAGCTGTATATGTGTACTTCGACATTGTTCGTTTGTGTTGAAGTTCAATAGCAGACTTAAAAAATCACCGAACCCAAGAGTGTAAACCAACCAGCTTTGTTCCAAAAGCGTAATTGCATTTTATGTACTAATGCTTTTACAATAATCTTGTCTCAGACACTTTCTCGTGCTTATGATCTCCATCGCCAATTTCATCATCATCATCATCTTAGTCATCATCCTACCACTACCACCATTAGGCAAGAAAGATCGTTTCTGATCACCGCACGCGTCATTTCAGAACCTGTCCTTTTTGTTGTTGTGAGGGGTTTACATACTCATCAGTACAGCTATCCTTGATATCCCTGTTTGCATGTCCAAAAATGCTAAACAGAAAACGGAAGTATTATGCAGCAAAGTGATAAAAGACAATAACTGTTGCATCAATAGTGCCGTACCAGCATTGTTAGAAATAAAGAAAGAAAGGAAAAGGGAAAAAAACGAAAGAAGTCAAGGACCAGAAACATTTTTTGGCCTTACAACCATCATCATTACCATCGTCATCGTTGCAATCGCCAAAGAGGGTCAATTGCTGTCATAGGACCCAGCTCACCTTTATCTTTTATTTCCCCTCCCCATATAAATACATTTCACGAATTGCACATATCTGACAACGTAACCTCCGTTTTGAATTTCGAAATCGAAATCGACGGGACAAGTAAAGTTTTTGTATGAAACCACCGGTAAGATATACCGTTTGTAAACGCCAATAGCTATACGTACATCATTAGAAGCAATACAGTGCGGCCCAACGAGAAGAGCAGTGATGGGACGATAATCAGAAACGATGAATCGGGGTGTAAGCAGTTTATAAAAAAAAACCAATATAATAAAACGATGTTACTTTACCAGTAATGTTCTCAGAGGGACGATCTGTTGTTCCGTACTCCTGGAACACGCTCTGCCAAAAATTCTTCAGGAAGTCCGACGGTGGATTCTGTTGGTACGGGACGTAAACGTCGTAATAGTCGGTGTAATTGAAATCGCTATAGCTGAGGAAGGAGCTTTCGTCTGGATTCGTTCCCTCATCGGGCACGTCGGAGTCACTCTCACTATTGTAATCTTCATCTGCCGGAGACGAAAGCCCGGGGGTGGACAGTGAATCGTTCGTCGGAGTGTCGCCTGATGCCGATACCGTATCGGTCGAGGGAGCGTCATCGGTCGTCAGTAATGTTGTTGGAGTGTCCAAGGTACTGGCAGTAACGTTACAGTCTGTCGAACCGAACCAAAGCACTAAATCAGCCAAAATCGCGACTTCAACATCATTTTCGTTTTTGACGTTTTCTGTTTGCACTATCTTGAATGCAAAGTTGAAAATTATTTGTGATTTCTAGATTTGCTTTATCTTATCACAGAGTACACAATATGTGGATTAGGAATGATCACTATTGATAATGAGTTATAGCCATGAGTATGCGCACTGTTGTACATCTATGACACACTAAAACATTGTATTTATCTTTTCATTCGTCGTGATCAGAAACAGACAATTGAATGAGATATCTTTAAAAAGATACCGAATTTTGATATCAAATAATTAACTACTAACTTTCTGTTTCTTCACGTATTTTCGCTACATTATCCACATTATCCGCTATATTATCTCTGTACAGCAGGTCTTAATTGTACGCTTGCTATTGGTATATGCATTTTTACTCTCGTTTATATGTGGGTATTGGCCTCTCTCTCTCTCTCTCTCTCTCTCTCTCTCTCTCTCTCTCTCTCTCTCTCTCCTTTCCACTCCTATTTTGATTTGTTCCTTTTTATTATCTTTCTCTCTTTTATTCTCCTCTCTGATTTTCGCTTGTTCCTT